>VXAV01011790.1:5542-19340 GCA_013399715.1 Alectura lathami
AAAAAAAAGTAACTATAAATACAGATGATTATCAGTCCTTTGGCTTATTTGAGGGGGTCTTGAGCTATGCTTTTATAGACAAAATCTCCTGGCAACTTCAATAGGCTTTCTGCTCTGTTTGAACAGAGAATTGAATGCTTATTAATAATTTGCATTGCTCCTTTGACCTCCAGTCTAAAATCCGGCAAAAGTAGTGTTCACTAGAGGAGGAAGAAACTGATAAATAGCATTTTCTGATTTTTTTTTTTTTTTTAATGCAGATAGTTTTGGTTTTGTTGTTTTCACCAAAATGCACTTACATTCAAAAGTTTAGGAAGTGCTAAAAAGAAACACTTTGAAATCAGCTTTTCACATTGGTCTGTGTGAACATTTCAGGTCAATCTGCACTGCAATTCAGAAGGGTTTGTTTTGCTATTAGGAATCATATTTCTCCATTTTCATTTAACCCAAAGGATTTCTTTTAGCTGTTCAACCTGGGCACCAGCTTTTAAATGCTATTGGTTCTACACAACTTCTGCATCAAGAGCTTGTGTTTGAAACATCTGTTTTGGCTGAAATAGTCAATTTTATTTTTATTAATTCATATTGTTTTATTCAGGTAAACATAGAAAATTTAATCTGCAATCAGCCAATGAGTATTATTAGAAGTTAGTACACAGAAACCTTTCTGAAGGGTGGCCTTTACCTCCTTTTCAGGTTCTTCATAGAAAACACCACAGACATAGCTAACAATAAGTTTTTGCTTTGGGTAGGGATCACATGAATCCATTTTTAGAATGAAATAAGCTATGCTGTAGTACTCCCTAGGAAGCCAAAGACAGAGTCAGAGTAGCCTTCCCTTTCTCAATGCCAGCGTGCCCACTTCCATTTGCAAAACTGATACCTAATTGTGTATTCATTCTTCAGACCTATGCATACAGATTAGGTAATTTATAAGGAAAAAGAGCACTGAGGTTTACAAACAAGTTTTCTGTGACTTGTACCTTACTAGATCTCTGACCAGTTGTGGTCAGCATTACACATGCAAGTCTAAACTGTGTGTATTAATCAGATTATTGTCTTGCTAACATGCTTCCCAGCTTGGCCATTTAAAAATGAGTCTTAATATTTTTTTGTGAGGTTGGAGAAGGAAAAAGGACTACTTAGGTATCAGGGTAGAGCAGGGAGCATTGTTCTTATATAAATTCAGATATTTATAACAGTCATAACAATCACCTTCATGTGATGATGGTGGTCAGAATTAAAGATTCAAAGTACTTTCCTTTCCTTATATAGCACCTGAAAATGACTGCAATCTGCTTTTGTCTTGGGCATAGCCGCTATACTGATTTTTCATCTTTGTTGTGGAGAGAGCCATTTTGCTCACGAGCCCGTAATACGCTGCAGTTGCATATGCCCATAACCTTTCCGTGAACCCAAGCCCTCTGCAGCAGGTTGCAGAGGCCCAGAGCGGCCAGGTGACATACAGTGCCATCTGCACTTCTATACTGGTCATCTGGCCAGAGCTCTGACCTTTCTGAACATGATACAGCGAAATCTAACTCCTGAAAGCTGCTTGGAGGCAAAATCTGTTCTTTACCGTCAGTTGCACTACTCAGTCACTTAATTGTCCACTGCAACTGATAAAGTAACCATTAGACTAAGGTCATGAACTACAGTTTATCATTCACACACAATAATACACCCTTGAACCACACTGGTTTCTAAATTGCAGCAACATAGACTTACTCAATAAAAGAGATTTAAAGTACCTAGGACTTTATGTAGTCCTGTACTGCAAAACAACAGCTGGAAATAGATTGTTCTGGGCAGGGAGAAGAAGGTGCTTTGATCAATGTACTTCCCAACTGGCACTGAATGGCAGGTAAAGACTGATACCAATGAGAAAAACACTAAAAAATGTTTTGGGGTGGTTTTGCCCCCAGTCTCACTGCTGTCAGTCAGAGTGGCTCTGTGGGGTCACTGAGCTGTCTGGCAGAGGGGTGAGAGTGGCAGCAGACGGGGAACTGGGCTGCTGATCAGTGACACACTTCTGCCAAAATACATCTTCCTGTTTAGTTGTGAATAGGAAACAGTTATTTCAGGTTCAACTTTTGACCTCTAATTTTAAAGCCAGCATTAGCAAAACAAAAGCTTATCCCACTGTAAGCTATACAAATTCCTTGCCATTTGGCACGGCCTTTCATCTGAAGATCATAGATTCTTAGTCATTAATTCATTAATACTTAACTGAGGTTGGGGTTACTGTCCCCATCATATAGCTGGTCAATCTGAACTATAGAGAAGTATAAACTACCCTGTCTTCCTGTTCACATGCTGTATCTCTTTTCCTTTCCTCTGGCCTCATCCCACCCAGGAGCCATCCATGGTGTTCATCCACTGCAGCCACAAGGCTGGAAACCAAAGTAGATGCTGTCCAGTTGGTAGGCAGTTAATAGGGTTCAGTAGTTGCTACTAAACCATGGTGGGGAGACCATGGGGACATGGTGGTGTCCCCATTACAGCTGATCAAACCATTCTACTCATTTCTGTGAAGGCAAGGTCACACCTACTGCTGCTGGAAGATCTAGGTAAGTGGAGGGTTTCCTCACTGCTCTAGTGCAGGCTTAGGGCTCAGAAAATAAAGTTCATACTTCATTACTATGATGAGTGTCATGCAGTCTACACAGAGACACAACTGTGCTTATTTGTCATGAAATTCAGTCTCTTACTTTTTAGCACTGGAGTTCTTCCATCTTCAGGCATTCAGAAAAAATGTTATTTGTAGGAACTATTGGCACTGCCATTATAAATTCTTCCCTGCGTAAGAAGCATACAGTGACAAATGGAACTGCAGTTAAAATAACTAACAATATAAAAAAGTACAAAGAATTATTGTTTAGAACAACAGAGAAGTCTTAAGAATGCTTTCTTGAAAATAATTTCAATAAATCATTTCCTGTTGGGGTGATAGAAATAATTTCAATAATAGGAAAAGAAAAATCCATTTCTAGTGCAGGAAAAAAAAAAGTGTGAAATAAGAGTGACTAAACTTCAAAGACTTCTGAAACAGGAAAATCAGACCAAACAAGTCTGTGGTATGTTCTGCTATCCAAGGGAGAGGTTCCATCACATGGTGATGAGCTATAGAAGTACATAAAAATAAATGTCTTAAATGCAAGAACATTCCTTTTGAAGGTGTTCATCAAGTTCATGTTTGAAGCCTATGGTAAATCCTTCCATATATACAAATATATCTATTTTGTGGTCGCCCAGGGAGTGTAAAGCAGAGTAAGACTTCAAAGAAACAAATAATATGAGAATGAGTGGGTTGCTTTGTGTTCCTTGTGAGCTGTCCAGTTATTCAAAATCACTGAGATTACTTCTATATTCATCTGGATTTTGCATCAATTACCTGATATTAGATCAACATGAAGAAGCTGTCCAGGAGATGTCCTGTTGTGATGCCATTCTGCAAACGTATTCTGCAATTTACAATGAGAACAGATCATGCAAACCCACAAGCCTGCACTTAACTTCACAAACGGTGTTGCTTTGCAATATCAGACACTGACTGGAAATGTGTTGTTGCATCAGTGGAATAAGAGATTTTCAAGGGCATCTTCAGAGATGCTTTTTGCAACAATTATTCAGATGCATATACATTAGTTTTCTGTACAGAAATCAATTTCTAGGTTTTCTTTCTGAACATTTCTGGGGTTTCCTAATTTTTATTTTTTAAAGCTTTTCCTTAAAATGTTGTTGTGGGAGTTCAGACTAGGTACTGTCACAGTATTAAGACAGTAGAGGAGAGGATGGAGGTAATGGAAAGGTGGCAGAGAAACAAAAGTAGATTCAGCGGAGAAGCCCTATTAAACACAAGGTGGCCTGAAATTTAAATTTGTATTAGTCTTTGCATCAAAGCAGTAATGAAGTTTAAAATGCTTTGTTTTGCTACAGAATCAGGTAAGAGGATTGATTTCTTTCCATGTGTCTTTTGGCAGTGCTTGAGGAACAGCATGTGATTGATTCTATTTCATCTTTGTGCTCTAAAAGGCATTGCCTTACTTCTCTTTATTCATCAATAGAGTACAAATAATGCAGGAACCTCATCTTCTCTATGTGAGATGTAGTTAGGAAACAAGACAACACGCTAGAACAAATAGCCAAATCTACATTACCAGATTCATGCAAGAGTGATTTATTTGTAGTCTTTCTGCAAATAATTCTTTAAAATACTTAACTACTTAAACTCTTGACCTTAAGCATTTTATTCACTGTGTAGAAGTCCGCATCGGCCCAGAAGATTATTTTTTGTTCAACAGCCTCTCTGGAAGTTGCTCAATTTTGTTTCTGTGTCATGCGTCTCTGGGTAAAATCATTACACTTCATTGTGCAAATTAAACTGTGACTCTTCTAGACAGAGCTTTTGGCGTGATAGGGCTGTGCCCAGGCCCAGTAATTCATAGAGAGGGTTAAAAAAACAGAATCAAATACTAGCTCTGAGTTAAAGAGAATAGGGGATAAGAGCTTAGGCTTAACCTATAGGGGGACCTAAGGAATAAAGCGAACCAGAGTCCAGCGTGGGGAAGAAAGAAAAAGCAAAAAGGCTAAAAGAGATCAGGCCTAATGAGCCTTTCGAGGAAAATGGGAGACTGGAGCCTCAGAACGAAAGAGTGGCCCATCAAGGCAAGGATAAAATGGATCAGCCACAATGTCACCAAATTGATCCAGAGTTCAAAAACCATCAAATCACTGTATACAATAAAATAAATTTAAAAAAAAAAAAAAAGTTCAAAAAGTGTCAGGCTCCTTAAAGCTCACTTGCTGACATCAAGCATAAGAAAAAGACCTGTTTGTGACATATGTGACTCTTTTCTAAACAGAGCCTTTGAAATGTATGCACTGGTCTGTCATTTTCTGCTGTACAGTTCTCACATCATATACCTATAGGTCCAGCAGAATTTTTACACTGTATCAAAAAGAGAGAGATAGTTGTGGTAGAATTAGATAAATTTAGACCGGAGGGTTTTCTCCTGCTGTGTTGAGGAGCCATGCTCCTGCCTGGAGTGATGGCTTGAGAAATGAGCTAGAGAGGGGAAAAGAGGGGGAACTCCGGAGTATAAATTAAATCAAACAAATGCCACGTATAAAAACATGGTAAACAGCTATAGCAAATGCGTGCTAAAAGAGCTGAAGGTATTAATTCCTATCAAGAGCATTTCTAATGTACCTATTACTCTAATGTGTAAGTGACAAACAAGACAAAGCAAATACCCTGCATGTCAAAGCCCATATATCTCTTCATGACGTAAAGAGGTGGTGCTACCCATATTTATCAGGTTTTATTTAGCCACCTACGCACCTCTGACTTGGTAGACTTATTTTTGATAAGTGGTGCTTAAAAGTGTTGGTATGAAGCGTAAGTAGCTAATGCAAATATGTTACCGACCCCTACCAGAGCCAGCAATTATGTAAATTTTCAAAGCCTTCATCTTTTATAATTAGATGTGGCTGGCTTAGAGTGAAGGACTTCCATTGCTGGCCAGCTCAGTCCTTATTCCAGTATTTCACCAGAAATTATATATTTGAAATCAGATGAATACTGTATTCTTTAAAGTGGTTTAAGGTATAGCTTGGAATATTTGAAAGACCTTTAGCAATTAATTTCTTGTTTGCCATGCATGAAAGATGAATAAAAGCATGGAAACACTTTGTGAATAGCATCTTATAACTGATTATAATTAAGTGTTCTTTCTGTTCCTCCTAAGTGCATGAAATGCTCATTATTATTCACAAAATCCAAAATGCAAGTTTTCCTGGCTTGGATAAAGGAGAATGGCACAGGTTTGCATACAAAGTGAGAGATCTGCCTATACATAAACCCTAGCAATCTTCCCTGTTAAAATGGTGATTCCCCTATAGGTTAATTATTGCTTGACAGCTTCAGGAAATGGTTACGATGATTTGTTTGTTTTGGATCAGCCTCTAAGAGGCACAGGAAAGGGAGCACTGTGTATACGGCTGTAATACATTTAGTTATCACACAAGTGTTCAAGCTTTCTTAAAAGTTTGTGGCTGCCGATTGTGTCAGGATCTGTGTGTGTCCTTGTGCATATGTGTTTCAGAAGACCAGAGTAATTCCTATGAATTTGGCGCTTGAATGACAGGAACAGGAAGGAGGTAAAAGCCCTCTCTGATATTTCCACTGCTTTGCCCTTTTATCTAGCCATTATTACCCCTACAGGGTGACTTTCTGCCATTCAGGCTCAGTCGTGATTTACACCCATTTTGTAGTGGTTTAAATAACTCCTGCTGGTGCAAGACAGTGAAGAATCGGGCCACTGGGATGCACTAGCCACAAGGGTGTACTTACTGCCTCACATTGCAGTGGGATTGTGAAGAACACTCTCACTCTTTACATTCAATCCAAGCTGCGCTTAAGTGTGTACGTGTGAAAAACAGCTTCAAAAGAAGTGCAGTAAAGAGGCTGGAAAGCTAAGGAATAATTTAGGAAACTTTCCTAGGTTAATACGATGAAACTCGCTAGATGTATGCTTACAAAAATAAAACACTTATTAGGAAACCTAAGTGAAATACAGGGTAGATGTTGTATAAGTCATTCACTTCAGACACTAGAGCTGAGGTGAGTAGGTTCGTGCCAGTAACAAAAGCAAAGGATGTGGCTGGGGGCCATGCGCAGGACCCAAGGGCCTTCTTGCTGGGAGCTGAGGGTGGAAATAATGTGGGCAAAATAAGCTGAACCCCTCGCCTTTCGTCTCAGCTTTAGGCGAGGATACAATATACTGAATTCTGGTGTTGGTGTGTGTGCATTTAGGATCTGAATAATTTTTTGTTACATTCCAAGTAAATAACCAATTTTCATTGTATTATTTGACTCTGGTTTTCTAAACCAAGGGCCTCTGTGTCTGAACAGCTACCTTCTCTGGTTCACTCCAACTTAACTACTGGTGAGGTAGTCTAAGGGACTCATTTATTCCATTGATGCATGTATTGAACTTATCCTTTTGATAAACGGAGGACTCTAGTTTCCCATACTGTAAATCTAACACCTTACATGAACGGCAAATGTGATTAAAAATGAAGGAATGTAACAAAATTAGAGGTGAGCCACAGCTACATGCTCAAAAAGGGAAAAAAAAAATAGGATTAATAACTGATGTAGCGAGAGGGGTGAAGCATGCTTGCAGGGAGTAGAAGTAGCAAATGTTATAGACGGTACTATATACTACGAATGAACATCAAAAGCCTTGGAGGCTGGGTTCAGAAGCTTATCAGAAGTTACCTTGGCCTATTTGATTGAGAATTCATTCTGGTAATTTCCAAAGATTGGGTTTCCTTGTGAGATCTTTAGTAGTTTCTCGTCTGGGTCAGATTAAAGGACAAGAAGAACAGCTCTGCTGGCACTACAGTATTTCTGCTAGCTAGCCTAGTTAAAGCTAGAAAGTATACAGATATCAGAAACATACAGAAATAAAATCATCATATAAAGCCACATCTCTTTTCATGCTTTACAACAGTGCTGCGTACAGTATAATCACTCCAAGTACACAAAGAGAATCCAGACATGGTCTTTTATCTTTTCCTTGTTCACTAAATGGGTCAGGCAGAGGCTCCTTTTCATGGACAGCTCCATGCCTAAAAAAAGCATGTGACCAAAATTAGGTACCTAAATTCACAATATCCAAATAAGGTCCTTAATGTTTATTTTGTTCAATACTGAGGCATGCAAAATGCTCATGGTGAACACTCAGCACCTTTTGAACACCAAGCAAATTAGGTGGCTGACTTAAGCACATCAAATTTCAAGTGATTGGCAGGTGTGTGCCCTGGATCTTTTTTCTGCTGTGCATTTTTGTTACAGGAAGGATATGTACTTCTCAGCTGTCATCTGTATTAAATAGCGGTGAGCTCTCAAATCTTGCCATCTACGCAGCCTCAAAGGGCAGTGAAAGGAATTCAGCTGACCAGTGCCACATCAAAAGGCATTCAGGGTAATTTGGTCGCGTTATTAGTCATTTCATCCCAGGTGAAAAATAAAAAGATAAAAAGCAAAAACCTTCTTGGAAGCGCTGAACTGAAGGCGGACGCGCCCGGGGCCGTGGCGGCGGAGCTGCGCCCCGCAGCAGGCTGTGCCTGCGGGCCGCGGAGGAGGGAGAACGCTTCCCTCCCGAGGCGGAGCCGTGCCGGGAGAGCCCCGGCCGGGAGGAGCCCGGTCCCGACACCAGGGGGCACCAGGGACCGGCCGCGCCGGGGAGGCGGGAGCCTTCCAGACCTTGAGCCTGGCGGCAACCACAGGTGCCGCAAATCTGTTGTTTGCTTTCGGTTACCAAAAATAGTTACCGAGGCGTATTTTCAGATAAATAAAATTTCTGTACGAGCGGTTTTTCCAGCACTGATTGAGCTTTGGAGCACACGCTGCTGAAAAGGGCGCCCTGTGTCACAGGCCAGTATTATCCTTCCTCATAAAGAAATGCTGGTGGAGGAGGTTCTGCATATTACAGCCTCTTAGAGCTCCAGTGAGCGACTCTCCTTTATTTCTAAAATGAAAATCATTAAACTGTTATTCCCTTTGATTAACTCTCATGGAATGTTTCCTAGCAAAAGGAACATCACTAAGCTTTCTGTGTCTGAAACCAAGTTAGGATGGCTAGCTCCCAGTGCAGAGTTTGCAGCTAAATGTCTGGGCTGGGTGAAAATGTATTCTGCTCAAACATATATTGTTATGAAATGACTGCAACGCCAATGAATTTGACAACACAGAACAGTATATATCTCCCTGTAAAATACTTTCCCTAAGTTTCTGTTTCCACTTGCAAATCCTATTTGAAAATCCCTTTCCCTTATTCATCTTTCAGAAATTAAATGAACCTGGAATGGAAGTTTGGATGTTTAGTATAAAATGTACACTTAGTTTTTAAGAGCTCTGTTTGTAATCTTCTGTGGGGAAAAAAATACATGCTGCTGTCTGGTTGCATCTCATCTCTGTTTCCAATGGCTCTGGAATGTGTGAGAGTCGAAGCCACAGAGGTTCCCTGCCTGTGCAGCAGAGGATTCAAAGTTTTGGCAGAAAGGTTCTTCTTGTTTCCTAGATCAGCTGATCCAAAACTCTGTCATTAAAATCTTGGTCACGTGCTAGGGGTGTGTTGTTCTTGCCTGTTTAAATTAATTTCAGAAATAGTAATAAAAATCCATATAATTTGTCTGATACATTTCTTCTGTGAATAACTGTAGTCACCGTACTGACGAGCAAATTTAAATAAGAAGGACAGTAGTATTTTATTTGTGCTTGGACGGTATTCTGGGGGATACTCATGTTGCTGGCTTCTGGTGTAACTCCTCTGGGGAAGGCTGCATGCCAGAGGCGAGTGCGCTGCTGGGCTGTGCATTCTCTAGTGATCACACAATTAAGTAGTGATGACTGGTAACACTATGGCTCAATTAGTCTATATAGGATGGCAAGCTGGAAGATATTTCACAAATAGCTCTTCTGAAGTTACTAGCCTCAGTCAATTCACTTACAGGATGAGGCAGCATAAAGACTTTTTTTTTTTTTTTTTTTTTTTTTNTCTCCTATAACATCTAAATCTCTTTTCATGTGTCTAAAAACAACTAGTCATATTCTGCGAGTTACATCAATAAAGACCAGCAAAGTCAGTATATTTGGACAGATAAGGCTGAGAGAAGCACTGAGCCCTGTCTCACAGTCAGTGTTTATAATAATCTGCAGACGTGGACCATGCAAGGAGGACTATCACCCTACTAGCAGCTTGTCATGAATTGTCATTTGAAATGATAACATAATCGCGCGCGTGTATCGTCATGAGGTGGCCTGAAGCCAGAGCCTGAAGCAGCCAGATGAGCTGCTAAAGAGAGGTGATGTCTTCCAAGTCTGAGCAGGTGGAAACAAGATACACATCTCACTCTCCCTAGCCCATAGACATGCTACTGCTCCTCTTTGTGGTCTTTAGGGATCAAAAAGGGGGAAGAAAAAGGCTTGGCTGCCCTGTCCTGAGTTTCAGACTGCTGAGATATTACAGGGTGCTGCAATCTGAGCATCCACAAGATGAATTAAAAAGTGCAAGGCACTCGTGCAGTTCTGCTGTTATCCCAAAAATGTCCTGTGGCAGTGGTAGAGAGCTCAGTTGGTGCAGTGACCCTGCACTGGGACAAAGATCTTCTGTCATAGTCCGTGGGCGTGCAGGACACAGTGCCCAGTGAAAGATGGACTTGTAGGTTCTCACCATAACTTACCACAGGTACTTGCTTTGATACTTGTTCCATATCTTTCTGATATATGCCCTAAATTTGCAGAGGTTGTGATAGCAGATTGGGAAACCAGCACAACTTCTTTTCACTGGAAAAGGGTGTGAGAGCTGATCCTCCCAGTTTTCTGAGGAGGTACGGGAAGTACTCGTAGGACTCTTCTAGGAAGAAGTCAGGAACCAATTCTGAGCTCTGCTACCTTCCAGACAGGTAATTACAGCAATCTGTGTGACTGTGGGAAGTAATCTGTGCTCTGTGCCATGATCTGTGGCCTGAGGACTAGCTGGGCAAGTTTCAGTCATGTCCATCTGTGGCTGTGTGCTTGGCTTTACTTGTAGGTATGCCTGTCAGGGTCAGTGCCATGCACTGAAATTAGTCTTACATGTAGATGTTTGCTGAATTTGGGACTTGTCAGTTCAAGCAAATAGCTGGTCAGGAGTGGTTGCTTCTTAGGAAAAATATGGAACTGTACTGAGCCACAATGAGCACACAAAGATGGCTAGTGGGAAGGCTGCAGTGAAGAGTGTGCCAGAATATCATGGAGTAGGGAAAGGGAAGATTTATCACAGAATTCAAGATGAAAAGTAAGGTAGAAATTAGCAGTCGAGATGATACAACCTAGAAGAAAGAATATAATGTTTATTACAGGCAGTGAAAGAGAAAATTTAATCAGGATGGATTACGTGATGAGTGAACTTCACATAAATATAGCATTTGGGAAAACTAATGAGATATTAGATTAAGAGATTGCATAATAGCAAATCAGAGCAAACATTCCTATTACCAGGATTTCTGTTGGATAGTTGCTTACGAGAGATTTTAAATCTTCCCTAAATATGTCTTCTAGCATGTTATTTCTACAATATACAGTCAAATGGCATCTATTTCCATAACCACTGTAAATTATGCCTTCATACTTTTGAAGAACCTTCTGAAACATAACAGGATTGAGTTTAATCTCCAATAGGAGTCTGAAGTCCAATTTGCTAACTTTGATGAGACCAGCATTTCAGCTGTAATACGTCATTAACTTGCTTTCATGCATATAATTTTAAAATAATAATAATATAAAAAAGTTATACTCAGGAGAAGAGAGATGGCATAACTTGTCCATTGAACCCAGCTAAAATTCTCCTAATTCATTCCTCACTCATTTTGCATGATCTGTGCTCTGTATAGTAACAGGATAAATATAAAATCTGTAGATATATGAAGGGGAAGAATACCTAAGTAGAACCATTTAAAGTAAGGAGTCAGTTTAAGTGAGGAGCCAGTTCTCTTTAAAATACACTAACGTTGATCTCATGTGTTCACCAAATGATATCAAAGTATGGTCCAGAGTGCCTCATTTACCCATTTCCCTACTTTTACCAGTATGGCCTAATAATGTTTTCCAAAACAAGGCTATTGAATTTGGTCTCCAAGAAATAAAATCTGTGCTCGTGGAATGGTTCTTCTTGTACGACCTACTGTTTGCCCAGTTGCTTGATATTCTTTACCAATGTTATCTTATGCCTTTGCATAGGAGCTAAAAATGGTCAGAGCGTATAGCATTAATATGGCACAAATATTACACCTCAGATCCAAAATAAATACGGTGAAGTAATGGAAATGTGCCATAGAGCTGGAAGACAAAAATGTTTGTTTATTTTTTCATTCTGAGCAGAGTTTTCATAAGCCAAAAGCAGGCAGACTAACTCAGCCAAGCAGAAGAATACAGGCTAGATACAGGATGGTGGATTTGTCATACGTGTTTTTACACAATCAATTGACCTCTGAGGACTTAGTTCATCACTTTGACTTATAAAGTGGACCCAAGAGAAAGCCACATGAGTTGGAGATAAATGCCACTCCTCCCTAAAGGCAGTGTGCAGTAGCCCTGCCTATCTGAGAAACTGTCCCAAAGGAGATCAGAGTCCCTTGGATACCCTTTATGAACACCTAAAAATACAATGCCTTAGAATACTCTTGTTTTGCACACAAAAAAAAGAGATTGACTTCTAGGTACAAGAACTCTACTAGAAACCTGCAACCCCACTGCTGTGATAGATGTGTTTCCATGATTATGACTTTAAGGTGATACATCTGCCCATGGCAGAACTCAATCATAGCTTATTCATTTAAATTTATTTATTTATTTATTTATTTTCTCCAGATTCAGCTTTGCACTCCACATTTCCTGACCACGGTGTTTGATCAAAGGTTCACCAATGAATTAACACTTCTGACAGCCATTCTACTGACAGCCTTGCTGTCATTAATTGCAGTCTGCTTGTCAAGAGTTCAGGAGCAGGGACAACATCGTGGTGGGACAGAAGAAAATACAAAGCCAGTTCAGCATTACAACACTAAAACTGAACGTCTGAAGTTCTAGTGTGGATGGCAATAGGATGTGGGGAGTGTAAAAAAGTGCATGACTGAGGTCTTTGTTAGAGAGATCTGTACATAAAACATTTGAAGGGTTTGCCCAAAGAGGTCTGTATAATTCACGCAAGCTGCATTTTTGTCTTGCCTATCCTTGGTGGTGTGAAGAATCCCAGGTGTGAAGCAGAGGTGGAACAGACCCATGCTAGACAGCACAAGCTGAATACTACCCCAGTATGGATGTTCCTTAAAATATCTTCTCAATGCTTTATCTTGATCCAGAAATCAATTATCTCATAATTGTCTTTAGCCACCCAAATCATCCTTCTGGTGTTTACCCAGTTTGTCTGGTCGCAGTTGGCTAGCCTAACCAGGCATCCCACATCAACCAGCCTGCTTCACATGCACCAGATATGCCCTTTAGCGCCTTTAGGGTCAAATGGGAAGACCTAAGATGTTTTTAATCTTCACTTTATTCAGAAGAAAGCTTGAGCTCAGTTCCTAACATCTCCTCTTTTCACCACACCAGAACAATGCCTGAAAAGTTTGAGTTATTTCATATAACTTAGAAATGTGAATGTGTTACGAGTCAGCTTTGAATATGGCCTCGATTCCAAAAGGTGTTATCATCAAATCAAAATTATTCACACATGTCAAGTTAACATTTTATTTTTATTCCTTACTCAATTTTTGGCAAGCTTACAGGAGCTGTCAGTGTTTCAGTATTTTGAGAAGAATATTTTAATAAAACAGTGATGTGCTGAAAGGGGTTCACAAGAACTCACTAGAGGCCCTTGTTAAAATTCTGCCACCCTTCAAAAAATTATTCCCTTGCCTCTCAAGGAGTTCACCCCCTCTCTGGATACTGCTAAATCATTTCTGCCAGGGATGAGTTTCATCCCTTGGGGCTCATAAAGATACTTCTGAAGAGCAAATTGTTTGCCTTTGAAATAGACCAGATTGCATGAAATAGCAGACACTTTAAAAATAAATTCCTGGGGTAGCAACACTTCCCCGCTCCCCCCGCCCAAGCATCCGATCCGATCTCCACCACCCGTACCTCTCATTGTGCTGTACTATCAAGTACTCAATCTATTTCTCAGGAACAAAGTATAAACAGTTCCAGCAAGTGCACTGAATATAACGTGTTTTTTTTTTTTTTTTTTTT
>VXAV01011790.1:27276-46595 GCA_013399715.1 Alectura lathami
ATTTCCTCCTAGCAGCCAGTTATTTAGTTACTTACTTACCTTACTTATTTACTGGGGAACATCCTTCAGTTGATTTTTCTTCCATAAATCTGGCCACTCTCTGCAGCACATTCTAGAGGATGCTTAGATTGCTTTACCAGGCACCATTTAGGTATTTACTGAGGCCAAGTATCAAGAGAACAGCAAAGTATTTATATGAGATCTTTCGTAAAACGCAGTGCATTCAGAATGATCTGGCCGAAGCAGTTTTACTAGTATTCCCAAACTTTTACACACTTGAATAATTTATTTCATCATACATGAACTTCACTCCCAACATTTATTTTCTCAGGATTGTATATCCAACTTGCCCCTGTAAATTCAGCTGAAGTGCTGGAAATCAGGGGAGTTTTTACAAATGTTAAGTACTCTTTTCAACAAAGAAGAAAAAATTAGCAAGTATTTCACAATCTTCCAAGAAATGGAAAGCCAAGGTGTTAGCTAAAAAAAATTAAATATTGTTGAAAAATGTTCACAGAAACTCAGGCTATTGAATTGAAAATTTATGCTGCCACTCAGAAAGCCTAGCGTAGAAGTGAGGAGGTGACAGTGTGCTAATAATATTCAATGGTATTTTAATGCAAGATTTTGTGAGTATTAATTCTGGACATCAGTTGTTTTTTTTTCATTTCCCTATGCACTGTGCAGACTCAAGACCCATTAATGTCAATGAGAATTAGTATCAAGAAGAGACTTATAGATCCCCAAGATATTTTTTCATAATGTTGAAGACCAAACTATGGAAGATCAATAATGCACTGAGGACACATTTTCTTCCTAGCTGTGACAGAGAACATGTTTTTTAATGTCAAAACTCAGGTAGGAAACAAGCAACAAGAATGGGAAATAACAAATCATTTGGCTGGCTCATTTGAACTGAATAGCTTTTTCTGATAAGAATGTGGAGCACAATACAAGTAATTATTACTGATTCCTGTTAGTACATTTTTATGTGTGTGTGTGTTTTTTTTTTTTTTTTCCCAGAGTAGATGTGACATACTACTGCTAACTGGCAAAGCTTGTCTCTTTGGCTAACAAAATATTAACTGGCAGGGTAACCTCAAGAGAAGCCCAAAGGGAGCTAGGTATCATCAGGATGCATTATGTGAACAGCTTGGAGTTGAAAGGTATCCTGCAGTAACTATTCCATTTATACAGAATTTCTGCAAACAGTGTTAAGTAAATGTTTTATACCAGTATCCTGCCGGCTTTTGACTGTAGATAAAGATGTTGAGTTTGGTGCCTTTGAAATATGGGCTCTAATTTATGCAATTTACACTATTTTTAGTGTCACACAGCTGCTATATCTGAATTTTTTCCCTTCAAATAAAGGACATTTGGGTATTTTTTTAAATAAGTTATTTATATTAGTTGATAATTTTTATACAATATCAAGCTAGAAAGCATGATTATATTTAAAGAGGAATAAGCTCAAAATTCTGGAAAGATATAATGTGCTATAATTGCATTATTTTCCATAAATCGTATTAAATGACAATTATGAGGGGAAAACCTGTTTTGAAACTTGCTGCGCTCTTCCAAAGACAGTGATAGTTGCTATTGAGAGTAAGGTCAATGAAAAAAATACAAAAATAAAAATGTGAAGAAAATCAATAAATACCTAAATTATTTAAGGACAAAATACAGCTGTCTTACTGTCATGCACCATACCCTGCATCGGAGAGTAGACAGGTGGATTGTCTATAGCCAGTGCTGGTTTGGGCACTCTCTCCAGCATGCTCATTAGTAGCTCCGTGCCTGGGCTCCCTGTTAGTAGAAAGGCAGGGATCACAGCAGGGAAGTTAGATCTCAGGCTTCTCACATTCCTGCTCTATCTTAGCAAAGCTTTGCAAAGCCTTTTCTGGCAGCTCATTAGTAGGTGCACTGATGCATAAGAGAAAGTCATTAGAAGTGTTTTTCAACATTGGCTTTTGATCAGGTGACTAGTAGCTTCATAGAGACATTTACTTACATTGTTTTTTATACGAGATTCTGTTGCTATATTGGGAATGACATACATATAAAATGTGGAAAACTCGCTTGACCTTTCTATGACAAAAGAAAAAAAGCTCCATTAGTTCCCTGAATCTTGTCTTTATATTGTCAACTATGACGTAACAGAAGTGCAGAGTACTCACTCTTTTAGCTTTAATAATCTATGCCAAGTTCAACTATATCGTTTGATATAAGGTTATGACAAGAAGGACACCAGTGCAAAAGAATACAGCTGGCATGCCTTAAGCTTTATGCGTTACCTTTAACGATAAGCATTAGCTGCTTTCTTTCTCCATGCAGACTGGCATTTTTAGCATTTTAAGACTAAATCTATCTATAGGGCAAAGTGAAACACACAGTAAAATTTTATTGCATCAGATCGGGCAGACTACTTAAGTGCCCTGAGCAGTATCTTCACTGGGAGGATTTCTTGTTGCATGGGAGTATTTTTGCTAAACCATAACAAAACCTTGCAAGTTTCAGTGGAAATATTTTTGACACACTACACCTAATATATGATTTTTCAAAATTGGTAGAAAATAATATTGTACACTCAAGCCAAAGAAGTGTGGTGTAGAAGTAAGTCTTCAGTAATGGACATGCTTCTTTTGTTATTGGCTTTTTCCAGACCCTTGATTTTTACATAAGATTTCCCATGCCAATGTAGTGATATTTGTCCAATCCCAAATGCCTGTAAATGTTCTCTAATTCTTCTGCTCCCCAGAAAAATGTCATGTTATCTACATGTGATGACATGCAACCAAAACAAGAGGAGGTAAAGCTGCTTTTGTAAAAGTTTACTGAAACAAAATACATCAGCTTAATCAGGCCTGCTTCTGGCAATGTACGAACATGACATGCCAATTACATAAAGTTCCAGCTCAGCTAAGACTCCTGCTGACTAATTCAGTGTTGATTGTTTTCCGCTACATAGCTTTGAGTGCTTGTTAAGGCTAGGAAAAAAAAAAAAAAAAAAAAGGAGAGGGGCAACAATTGTAGGAATTCTTTGCTTCCATCAAACTGTCTTATGATTGCCAGCAATTAGTTAAGCTCCTTGGCAGTAAAATGACAAGATGGGACTTGACCAAATACAATGTGTGGAGCACATAGGCATCTGCCCCAGCTGAAAGACATTACAATGTTTGTTAACCTTAAGGGTCATTCCTGATTCACTTCTGCAGACAGAAAACAAGATTTATATAACACAGATCAATACAGCCCTAAGACTTTCGCCATTGAGGATGCTAGATTGAGGCACTTCTCTTTATCAGTTTACCATGACACTAATGTATTTTGCCTGTTTTGCCTGGGCAGTGATGAATCTGTTGGCAAGAGAAAACAAATAAGTTCTGTTGTTGAGAGACATGTTGTCTATGATTTGTCTCAGCAGACATGCCAACTTGCTGGCCAATTCATTTCCTATTTAATTTAAGTGGCATATCTGTCTTCCCCTTTCTGGTATGTCTTTTGTCTGCTGCGCACCCACACTGGCATGGTGAGAGGAGCCTGCAGTAGATCTTTACAGGTAAAACTGATACAACCAGGGCTGAAGCAAAACATAGAATCAGAATCAGGAATTATTATTACTATTTTTTTTGTGAACGGTTCTTTTCTCTCTATTTGCAATCGCAGGAAATCATTTTAATCATCTAATTCAGACAGGTCATAGTGATTTATTTTACATTCTTATAACCCAATGCCCTTTGAAAACATGGCCTGTAATGTGCTGTACTGATGTGTTCTTTGAGATATAGCAGAAGTTGTTAGTTCTTTTCCTATATGCGGGAACAACTTTTTTAAAAATTTATTTGCTTGGAAAATAAAATGTATATTATGGGGTAATCTAGCCTTTGCTGAGCAGAGAGAAACTGGGTGCTTAAGTAGACTACAGAATGAGGTCTGTTGGTAGTTAGAACAAATGTTATTTATGCCATAAAGTAATTTCTCTTGCTTCAGAATGAAAAATGCAATCTTGAAGCTGTTATTTCCTGTCTGTCCCAGGTTTGTCATTCATTCATTAAAGCAATTAGTTATACTGGCTGCTCATATTTTCTGGAAGTCAGATAGCACATAAATTCTATATAAAAAGAATGTGTCTTATGAAACCTGCTAAAGAGAATGCACATTGAATGAGCATTTTCCCAAAGAGACCCTGCATCTGGAGGGGTGTGAGCCTGTATCAGAGTCTTCTGAACTGAATCCCCTTCAGCCCTGGAATTTTCTTACCCACTTTGTTAACCTCTAGGGCAGGGTGCAGAGCCCATGTGCTCATTCAGGGCCAGATCCTGCCACTCTTATTTATTTTGAGTGGTAGCACACTCCAAAAACAGTTAGATCAGCTCCAATGGGACCATATGGTTCTACTCAGTGCAAGAAATGGTGGCAGAATCAGGGCCTTGGGCTTTTTCCAGAAATGCATTAGATGTAACAGATAGGCATTTTGTTTTAAGAACAATAATCTTCTTATAACTCTGTCCTCGTTATTGCTGTGATAATAGATTTTAGTATTCTGCATTCCACTGGCAACATGGACTTTTTTTTATTCAGGAGGCTGTGGCTGTGGGCATAAGTTATGATAAACTGAATTATAAAGAATTAGAATATTTGAAGTGCTGAAAGAGAGAGGGAGTGAAAAGGTAAAATTCAAATGCCTCAATCCGAAAAACAGTTGCTATCAAGTTTAATGCTCGCTAACAAGTACAGCCTTATTAACGTCAGTATGTCCATCTACCACTGCACTACTGCAAGTTTCTAGTTTCAACAGAACCCTAAGTTAGGAAAAAGCTTACTGAAGGCTGGAAAACAGCGTAGTGTGAAGCCATCAAGCAGCACCACTGTTTAGTGAGGACAGAATTCAAGCAGTGGAATAGTTAACATAAACCACACTTCTCAAATGTGCCAGCTAAATCTCTGTGGCAGAACACATTAATTATAGCAGTCAGTTTACCTTTATCCTTCACAACATTTCTGATTAAAATTTCACACATTACAATGATATGTGTCTTTTCTACAAGCTATGAAATTTACTCAACGTCAATAAGTTCTTATTTCGTTATTGAAAGAGATGATGTATGTATAAAAAAATAATCGACTTTTGATCTCTGACAGTGAAATCAAAAACTTAACTTCTGTTTTGGATACAGTCATGCTACCTGCATGTATTATGTGTCTGTGCGAAGCAGTCATTATCAGCGCTGGATAAAGAGGAATAAAAAAATCCCTAACTTTGCTGCCAAAGGAGCGTATGTGATTTCAAATTTTATATTTGCTAAGCTTAATTAAGCCATAGATTACGTTTTGAAAGGTATGCTCAATTAACTGAATCCCTCATGAGGAATTATATACAGGAAGAGATAATCACAACATTTATCTGGTTTACAAATGTATATGCTTAGGTTAAAAATGTTCTAGATTTTTAGTCCACAGAGATATAAAGATTGATAGAAAAATAATGTAAACCAATAATTGCAAATACTTGCAACATTCATGTGTATAAAAATTTCCAATTATATTCATTATTAAGCATATAAAACTATTTTTATTGGTAGATAATTACTGATGAAAGTCTCTTAGTTAAAATTTTATTTGCATCTTGTTCAGGAATTCATATTTTAAATAAAGTTGCATGCTTACAACTAGGAGACCCAGTAAGGCATGTTAAGTACCTAAATCACCCTGCAGAAATTCACCCCTGTGGAATGCACAGAGTGTAGGCCCAGTGCAAACCTTTATAATTAAAGCATAAGTAGTGTTTGAATTCCGTCCGTGTGTATTCTCCAAGCCAGCTGGATAAACCTAAAAATACATTAAGCCAATCTAACGGCAAACGTGCTCTATATTCTGGTAATTTCCTGCATCATCATGTGCTAGAAAAAAATGAGTGTTTCCATAATTCCATGTACAATAAGGGAAGCATAAGTAGAAAATTTGACAAGGGAACAAAGTTGTGAACTGTCAAAACAAGCATCTGGACTTTGCTTACACATTTTTGCTAATATCTTTCTTTCCAATGTGACATTTATTTGGTGGGGCAGTACCACTCTTCCCAGACAATGCACTGACTATTTTGATTTCACCGAGAACAGTTCTGACTGTGAACGTTTTCTTTTGGTTAGAATGCTGCTTGTTGATTTAAATAGGACCTGATAGCCACAGCAGGCTTTGGGCTTGGCAACAGGCGGTTGGGTAGATTGTTGGGAGGATGTAGCAAAATGTTACAGAAGCAGTCTAGTACAGAGAAGCTCCTCCTCTGCAAATGGCACCCGCAGGGAAGTGACTTGGACGCTCGTCCTTCCTTGTCTGTGGGAGGGAAACGCAGCTCAGGTTGTGCTCCTGTCTGGATGACGCACCAGTGAAGCGATAGCTCTGCTGACAGAGGGCTCAGGGCACGGGCACTGTGAAGGAGAAGGCAGTACTGGTAGTCCGAAGTTTGTCTGAAATGCAGTGATTGAAGAACCCTCCTGGTAATGGGAAATTTAGGCTTTTTATCTTCCATGGGATGAGTGTCTAAGACCACATGTGAACATATTCCAGTATGTCCAAATTACTGTATTATAGGCAAAGCTGAAACTGGACAATGGTCTAGACTAGTGCTGCAACTGTGCCATTGTGTAATACAAAATTTAGGAGCTACAAGACGGAAGAACATAGAATGAGCTTAGGATAATAAAATTGTGTAAAGGTAGCTTGAGGATGGGAAAGGATCATATTCTACTCAGGGACAGATGATTATATTTTCCATTGAGTTTCATGGTCTGCAAAGTGAGAAAATAAAGGCTGAACCTTTGCCAGAACAGCTAGAATTTGCCCTGATTTAGTAATTAACAATATAGCAACTCCATTTCAGTCTCATGGGCAGTCAGTGTTATTCTAGCTGATAAATAAGCAAGGTAACTCTTATTTTTTTCTGAAAGGTAAATGTTATTGTCCTCTGTTCTACTGTTGTCTGCACTCACCGATTGCTTCCAAGCAAAAGGCAGTTTTTTGAAAGCACTTTAAGACTTTTTCATTTATAATGAGCTGAAGAAGGCCAATGGAATGAACTTTCTTGTTCAGAATTCTTGCATAAAAAAAATCTTGCATAAAAATAGTTTAGATAGAACTCTTCATTCAGATCTCCTGGGAATAGTATCTCCAAAGTAAATACCCAAAAGGCTTCCCTTCTACTAAGTTCATGATCTGAATTATCCTCTCTCCATAAAGCATTAATTTTATAAATGCTTATGGGTTTCAGATTAGAAATCTCATACTGCAAATTTATAAAAAGTTTAATTATAGTGCAATCTCTGTCTCCCCATCTAATCAAGCTCAACTAGCTGAATAAGTTTCTTTTTGGTTCTAACAGATTAACCAATACATGTTAACACCTGTGTTTATGTGAACCTATAAATAACAGTACTAGAGACAGACTTAATGACGCTTGGCCATATCAGCCCACAAAACCAAGACAAACGCTTCTTTTTGATATCTACACAGTAGTAAATGATTTTCTGTCAGGAAAATGATGTCATGGCATAACAACTCTACCCAGTGAATGTTGTCATAATACGTAAGAATGTACTCCATGGTGACGTTCAAATTTCTGCAAAAACTTTTATTTTATTATAATACTTTTTGCACAATAAGTGTCTCTGTATTTTCCAGAAACTCACCCTTTGAGTCATGCATAGGTATGCATAAGTATTCATTTCCCAACAACTGCTGCTCTTCCCAAATAACTCAAGAGCATTATATAACCCATTGCAAGAATATTAAGTGCTATTCCACACAGGATGACATCACTCAGGATTTCAAGACCATTTTTTTATACTCAAAATACTATAAATTTTCAAGTTACAAAAGATTGGTTGTTTTTGTTTGGTTTTAGGTGGTTTTTTTTTTTTTAATTCATAGTCTCGGATTACTTACTAAGCACTGTGGGAACACGCGGAGCTCCAACGTAAGGGACTGTTTGGGGTATCCTCCTCTTGCCTCCGTCCTGGGAGGATCGCCCTCCCAAGCCCCCTGGCACCACCACTCTGGCACCTCTGCAAGGTGCCAGGGGAGCCAGAGCACAGCACAGAAGTGGACCCACCACGCTCAAGTTTCACATATCATTTATATTTACCTCGTTTCAGACTGAATGTGTTGGTTTTTGCAAGAAGAAAAGATGATCATGAAATAGAGGTGTGAAAATTTAGATAGCAGCTAATTAGTTTTAGTAAGACTGTTACAGAGTGTAATGGATTTTCAGCTTTCTCTATTCTTTATCTTCTGACTTAAGGCAATTATTTGACAGTGCTGGTGAACAGGTTATTGTTCATAATTTCACAACATAGACTGCATGCTTAAGCCCACACCAATTAATTGAATTTATATGAAAATGTTTATTCAGTTTCAATTGGATTGAGCTATATATTGCAGCCAGTATTGAATTAACTTAAGTAGTGTCTTCTCAGTTTCATTGCTTTATTACAAACAGGGTATATGTTGCTGCATATTTCTTCCACTCCCTACAAAAAAAAAAAAAAAAGGAAAAAGTGTGTTTTTGCTCCAGATAGTTTATAATTAACTCGTAAGGCCAGATTGATTTAGTTTAATGCATATGATGTTGGAGGGGAATGTGGGAGTGATATTCAGTATCCTCAACATCAGCTTAGCCTGGAGAGCGGAGGAGCAGCCCCTCAAATCTCCACCCTTCTGCCGCTGCAGCAATGCCCCTTTTCTCTCATGTATGCTAATTGGTGGATCTACATAAAGGCTTCTCCTCTATATAAAAGCTTCTTATTTCACTCCCATCTTCTGCCTCTTGGCACAGGGTTGCTCCTACAGTGCTACCCAAAGCATACTTACAGCTACTGCCTAGCTGCTAGAAGGGAAGTCATTCTAATCTGGGAAAACCCAGTGCAGGAAGGATTATTCTACAGGTCTGATATGCAGCTTTTCCGGCATGAGGTGCCAGGGTGGATCATGGCAAGGTGATCAATAAGGAGTCCACTTTGAAAGCGACTCTTTCCAAAGCATAGAACTCCCTGACACAATTATATTTTCTTAAAAACAGAGTTTTAATCTCTATTTGAACTTGGAGTATTGCAATGTGTATTATAGTTGTTCTTCAGCTAGTAAAAAAACAAGATCCACCTTTCCTAACTCTTGAAGCTCTCACTTCTATGGGAAAGAGATCTATTGCAATCTGTTATGCTGATTAGACTTTCTGTCAAGGCTACTAAAAGGCACAATTGTTTATTTGTTTGTTCATTTAGTGTAAACATTGACTGGGTTGTTAGTTCTGTTTCTTATTAAGGTTTCCCAGCAAGTCCCTTTCTAAAACTCTGTTTCCCAAGTGTTTGCCAAATTTGAACCATCTGAGGTGCATTTTGCTATGACAACATCTCAGAAGATTCAGATGTGCCAAGAATATGGTTAATTTAAAATTAAAAACAAAAAAAAAAAAAAGAAAAACAACAAAAAAAAACAAACAAAACAGCAATTAAAAAAAAAAAAATAAGGAAGATCAAAAATACTGATGAGCTTTGGCAAATACCTTTCCTAGCAGATCCAGTGGCCTTGGGTTTTAGAAAAGCAACTTTTCAGAGTCACAATTGTATATGATAAGACACTTCTTCCATTTGAGCAGTTGAAAGTCCTGGAGGGGGACATGCTTTCTGTGTATGCCCAGATCCCACGCGCATGTTCCATGCAGCCACCGCAGCCCAGGGCAAGAGGAGAGAAGCTGGATCCTGCCCGGGCAGGCAGCTCCTAACGTGGAGAGCAGGGCTGGGGGCACGAGAGCTGACAGTGACGGGGCTGTCAGCGCTGCGTTCGCACACCGTGACGTGCGGCACCGAGCAGCACCCGAGCAGTATGGAGGAGGGAGGCAGCTCATTGAAATTCAGAGGTGGCAGAGCCCAGGCAGAGGGGGAATAAAGCATGAGACTGGGATGAGGAAGCTGGTGAAACTGGGAGTGACTGGGCAAGGAAATTGTGTTCACTGTTGGTGATTTAGATTCAATTAGCTGATCTCCCCCCCTCCAATTCCAATTCCCAGCACCTCCTGTCAGTTATAAAAACAAGTCCATTTGGTTCATTAAAAATGTGTGTTTCTGTACATTTGAGGCATTTGGGAGTTCTTAGAATAAAAGAGCATGGAGAATATTTTGAATTTTTAATAATGGGATCTCTTTCAACATGTACAGTGATGGACTGAAATTGTTCTGTGGGTGAAATTAAATGAGAAGGCAGGGGGGCTATTATTTATATCTTAGTTATCATTGCACTTCTGGTTGGGTATTGCTTCACTTAAGAGACGTCTTTCAGTGACTTCAGTGCTTGGAAAATTTTGAATTTTATTTACCAATTTAGTGCAAGGTATTAATTGTTTTTATCTATAAGAGAAGTTTTTGTTCTATCAACACAATTTCCTGCCTAATGACTAATATGAAAAACAGCTTTTAATTTTCTGTGGGTAGCTCTGCAAAACTCCTGCGTTTTGTTTCTCAGATAGGAAGAAAGAAAGTGCCTTAAAATGCCAGATATTTTAGTCAGTTTAAAATCATGCTACAGCATGTCATTCAGATTCTCTAGCTTCAGCCTGATTTAACAGTGCTTGAATAACATGAATTTCACTTCAACTTAATTAAACAGAGGCATAAGCATTTCAGGAATGATTTTGATGCAGTCTGGACACTTCAAGCCTCATTGTAATCTTACACAAAAATGAGCATGCAAAATGTCACTTGAAAGACAGAGATTTAGGTACCTAAGTTGTAGAGGCAATTATCCATTTGTGTACATCAGTGTAGTGTTTAAGAATAGAAAATATTTCTGTGTATGCACTGGAGACCCATTGGGAGAAAAGGGCTCTTCAAAGCAATTTTCAAGCCTTTATTTAACACAGAGCAATAAATTTTAAAACCAGAAATATGAAATCTTGATAGCAGACGATCAACACTTTCTCATTTAAACAGTTAAACAGGAGAATAGGAATCTGAAAAATCAGAGGGCATCACTGTGTGTGTATATGATTTTTATTTTCCTTATTCAGACTGAAATTTAAAGGAAAAATAGCATCAGATAATATGTCGGGCACGACTGAAAAGAAGTTTTCATTCTGCGATTTTCTTAGCTGACAATGGCTCTTTGGATGCATTTGACCCCTGCCATTAACATGGCTAGCAGAGGTAAACAGGGGAGTATTTCCACCATGCAGCATGTGACTGAGCTATTTTTGACACATGGTCCCCCAGTCACACTTTCAGCCCCACCTGGGGAAGATTCGACATGATAGGGCTGGGACAGTGACAAACTCAGTTATGTTAAAGACACTTGAAAATCACACTGGCTTTTCCCACGTATTACCATGTAGCACTGCCTCTGTTATCTGGACCAGAAATATTTCAATTCACTAGATCACAATCCTGTAAGACAGCCCTGTCATTTTAATTTGTCACTTGGTGGGTGTTGCAGTGCAGTGGAGCCTCGTCTCCCCAGCCAAGTGCCATAGGCTACTGTTCAGAAGAGAAACCTGTCACAGAGAATAGCAAAGGTAAACACTACCAAACAGAAAGTTTATGGCTGAAATCACCACTCAGGGCTCTGTCCCCACAGGCCTAGCAGGTGGTATAATTGCCCCAAGCCCAACTGGACAGATCAGTAGTTTCAGCTGCGGTGGGTATGCATGCATTGATGCGGCTGTTCCCTGCCGTGGTCTCTGCGCAGCAGTGTCACTCGCGGGAGGCAGCAGGAGGGATGGAGTGGGACGAACTGGGGCAAGAGGTGAAACAGAAGAATGGTGGTAGGAAGGGGAGGTGTGATTGACGTGAGGCCTGAAAACTGCTCTGGGAACTCTGGAGTACAGCTAATGCAAAAAGTCTTGGAAAAGAAAATCTTAGGGAGCAGCAAACATCTCGAAAACAGCCCTGTGATCCCAGATCACTGGTGCCAGTAGTTCAAGCCTTTTCCCAAAGCAAGCATTGGTTGCACAAAGGAAATACAACCATGGGTCTGTCGGGTTTGTCTGCAGCAGTCTTACCAGCATGACGAATCTTCCTTGCAGAGTGAGAGTTGAAGGGAGTGAAGACAGTGAAGCCTTGTAGTTTGTTTACTTCGTACAGCATAGCAGAGTTCTGCCTTCCCCAACTTGGATTTTGGGCTTCCCCTTTGGCCCACCCCCACTGAAGCAATTAATCAAAATAAATGAGGCAGGAAACATCTGATACGAGCTGACTTCAGACTGCAGCACATTAACTGTCTGCTGGAATTTCATTTACCATACTGCGCAGTACGCGCTCTAGGCTTTACTCCAATGTTTTGAAGTACACATTATTGGCAGAATACTGACATAAGGGATTAGCTGATCTTTGGGTTTATTGCTTATAATTTTGGGAATTAGTATATATTTATGGAGCTCTAAAGAAACCAAAGTTTTGTTATGAATTACATCAAGCCTTTTTTTAATTTTTTTTTTTTTTGTGTGTGTGACAGGAGAAGAGACATTAAGTAAAACAATCAGCCCTCTCATAATCAAATGTAAATCAAAGAATCTGACAGAAACAAACCCTGAAACCTAGGCATTAACCAGTCCTTTTATTAAAAATTGAGAGTTTTCTGTGAACCACAAGAGAGACCGAATATCTTACATCAGGGATGCAAAAGTAAACATGTTCCAACATCTGAACCAAGAATACTAACTAAAGGCAGTAGGTAACACAATTTTGGAAACACAAAGCTTAGAGGAAAAGATTCTATTTATTTGTACCAAGCCACAGAGACAGGATTTTCTGTAAGTACTGCAGAAAAGTTATTCTGCTTAGGCATTCTGGGGTTATTGGTTTTGATTTGACTAAAACACTTTATAGATAGAGCTTGCAGGTGGAGTTGCTGTCCATCACCCTTTTGTTAATTCAGGCGGTGTCCTCAGAGTGATGTAAGCAGGTGTTAGCTGTGAAGTGCCCACACCTACAATGGCTTCAGCAGTCAGAGAGCAGATCTTGGCCTCTAAGAAAGCCTAAGTAATGAGCACAGGCGGTTTTCTCCTGCCCATTCCCAGGTGGTTTGGCTTTATTGCAAGCCTACCATTGTGGGGTGGAAAGAGACATCAAATAAACTATAGCCTTTATTTCTTCTCCAAAACTTATCCCTGGATTTTTGCTATAAGCTTTGTCATCCAGAAGAGCCTTCAAATCCCTAGTGCAGCTAATAAGACCTACCTGCTAATATGACTTAAAAGTAATTAAAGAACACTTCTCTGCAAGGTTTAAGTGCCTGATAAAAGAATGACTCAATGGTGTCCTTATGCAGGTTCCTAGGGTTACTGTCCTTTTATAGCAATTTATAATTGAAAAATTTCTGAGATTGAGTGTTTAGGAGTTTTTAGTATCAATTTCAAGAGGTAAGTTAGCAAGTTTTGCAAAGAAGTGATTTTAAGCATAAGGAAAAGCATGAAAATAAATTCAAGGAGAGTTAAGAGAGAGTTTTGAAGGGAAATAGGTAGGGAAGCAAGAACTGCAGATCTTGTTTTACAAATGGAGCAACAGAAGCAAACAGTTTTAGTGTTTTCATCAAGGTGACAAAAGGAGTCAGAAGCAGAATGAAGATTTGTAGCTGCGGTGTTATGAGCTGGAATGATCCACACAGCCAGGGGGAATGTGGCATGAAATGTCATTTCATTTCAATAGGATCTGGCTAATTAAGAACCCCTTAATGCCTTTGAAAATGCTCCCCCCGCCCCCCCACACCAGTGAAGGGGTCTGAAGGATCAGACCAAGCCTTCCTCTGATTTAGTTTACATTTTCATTCTGAGAACAAGATTTAAAAGGAAAAAACAAACCATCTTCTGTCAAAACCAGCTGCTGAATCCCAACTCCCTTTCCAACAGAGCTTGGCAGACCAGTGTCCTTCTCCCATGATGCTGTGGCAGGGCTCACACTGCACAGCCAGCTCCCTGCGCCCGGGGCGTGGCTGTGGGATGTGCAGTGTCCCTCCTGGTGTGGGTCCCTTCGGGTCCAGAGAGAAATATCCTCCCAGAGGAAGAATAACCTCTCTACTTGAAAGAAAGCGAAAGAAATGCCCCATTTTCTGTTCCGTTTCCCCTACCCAGCGCCTGTTTGAAAAGCAGACCAAGAGTTTGTCCAGAGCACCAAAGGCTACCAAGATCTCAGTAGCTTGTGGGTTTCCAGCTCACAAGCTGTAGTTTTCCTCTCCTACGCTGTATAATGCTCTGTACTTATTCTGACAAGGATGCTGCTTTTTTCTCTGCAACTGGTAACTATACTGTCTAAATACAGTATGCATGTTAAAATATTAAATGCTTAACTGTTTGTTTGTATACCTATGAAACACACTGTAACAGGATTTGGCTGGGTCCCTAAAGAGTCATTTACTTGCATTATATTGAAGTATTTATTATTGTGGCATATGTAATGGATAATATTTGTTTACATTTTTAATTACCCACATTTTCAGCCAAGAAAATCTCCAAGGATAATGTCTCATTTACAAGTGTCCTGGCAAAAGACAACATAATGTAATCACACATTACCAACCGTTCCATGACAACCTTGCAAGGATTTAAATAGGTATTTTAAGACATAATTAAGGTAAACTATAAAATATACAAAATACTGTTACACTGCAAAACTGAAATGAAGGGGAATGTTCCCTAGCTGTTCTGGATTTTGAGCTTGTTCCACAGCCCTGCAAAGCCAAGACAAAAAATCCCATTTCCATCAACATCAAATAATGGAGCAAGTAACTGGCGTTTGGTATCTTCAGCATTTCCCAGTATATCAAGTACTATAACTAGGACCAGGAAACTATTTTTTCTTCTAGAAACTGAATGAATAAATAAATGAAAGGAATTTAAACATAGTGGCTAATAATTGCTATTTTAAAATTTAAGGAACATTCTTCCCTTTTGCAGAGTTTTCTGCAACAGATTGCAGTAGACTGTGCTTGGATGATGACTTCTTCGTATCAGAATCAGCCAGTGAATGAGCTGTATTAGCCCACAGACTTGATTCAACCATTATATGGCTTTGGCAAGTTTCTCAGAAATATCCTGTGTAGATAGATCTTAATGTAAGCTATCGATCTTGCAGGAATCAATAGCCCATTGTTAAACAGACCATAAAACAGATTTTTAGTAATAATATGTACAAAAAAAATCACTTTGGGGTATTATATAGAAAATAATTATTTGTAGCTTTTGTGGAGACTCACCAAGTCTGTGACAGAGTTTTATCCTAAAAATAAAGTAAGAAAATATGTATTTTGGTGGAAGCATTATGAAGGATGGAATTTTGGAAAAAATCCTGAAAGTGAGCTGAACAACACAGAGGCTTTTGTGAACAGTACCAAATTTCTCATTCCTTAATCTGAAAGACTATATTCCTCGTGCTTGCTAAGGATACCTTTCCTTTACCCTTGCTTCCCCATCCCTTCCCTCCTTCTTGGCAGCGCTTCCTAGACTTTGTGGGAGATTTTACCACACTGATATTCTTCTGCCTGAGGGGTGTTACCAGACAAAATGAACATATGCCCTGCAGTGCCCTGCGAGCAGGGCCTCGTGCAGAGTCCACTGTTGTCTAGCAAGGAGTGGAGACTGGTGGGAGGTAAAGCTTGAGGATCCTAAGTGCTTCAGCTATGGGGCATGACTAAGCCAAAAAAGAAAATGACTAAGCACAAAATACTTTTTTTTTTTTTTCCAAAATATTCCCAAGAAGACTCTAAAAGTCAATTCTCTTTGGGCTGTGTTTTCACTTAACTCTGTTGCTTGTGTTAATGTAAAGCAAAAATACAAATCCTCTATCCAGAGGGGCAGATAAAATAGCTGTTCTTCTTTTTAGATATTTTTTATTCCTGGTACTGATATTAATCTGGAGTACCAAAAAGAGTTACTTAGCTTTTTTATAATGTATTTTTGAACTTTATGGAGAGAAATGGACCTGGGCAACCAAAATATATTTGCAGTAAACCCTCTTTAGCTGTCTGTAGTTACTGAAAGAAAACAGACCAGCACAGAACACAAAGCATTGCTGTCATAGTTTCAGTAAAAAATCCATGTACTAAGTTCAGATCTTAGTTGCTGCAGTGGAAGGGATGCATGCCATGCTGCTTTATTAATATGTTTGAAATCTTATTTATATCTTAAAAAGATTTTGTAATTCTCTGATTAATTAACTCTAACGGAGTTTAGTTTGCCCAGTGAGAGGAGCATAAACCTTTAAATTGTTATATTGTAGAAGTCTCTGAGTCCCCAGCCAACAGTAACATTTGATGTGTATTGCATCAAATGTAATTCTTCAAAATGAGTTTGATAAAAACACATAAAGTCAATGAATTGTCAAAAAGCAGTGTTCTTTAGAAGGCATATTTTTTAAAAAAATGCCTATTTTAATCTTTGTAACATAACTGTCTCTGGTATTTCTGTCATTTGGTAATGCTTCCAGACACATTCATGGTGGTCATCTTTGATCACATAAATTCAAGAGATTCCAAGGCTTTTCCTATTTGCATAAAAAAACAAAGAAAGCATTGTCAGAAATCCCCAAATATGCATTTTGAATCAAGTTTCACCTAAATGCTATACAAAGACTCAGTGTCTTGATGCTAATTTATTGAAAATGCCTTGGCCTTTAGGAATTTCCCATTGGCACTTAGTAGAGCTGAACTAAAAGTGGCAGTGGCAAAAAGCAGCCATCGAAACTGCGTTCATGCTGACATCTAAGCCCTAGTGCTCAAATTATGAGTGCCCTGAAACAAAATACTGTGGAAGGAAAAGCAAAACATAAGAAAAATGCTTTAGGTGCCAAGATTTCACTTGCAAGGGTTGGAGGGGAAAATAAGTTTGTGATTTTTTTTTTTTTTTTAGTGAAATCCAATGTGCTAAAGACTTAGCNTGTAAAAGATTTTGATGCTTAGTGCACAGCTTTACAGTTAGTGTTTTATATCTATAATTTGTGCATATCCATAACCATATTTAGATTCTGACATATGGTCTGTAAATAACATATGTAAGCAGGATCGTTGAGTGAGATGATTTTTTTTCCTGCTGAATGTACGTGTTTATTTTATGAGCAGAGACGTGAAAAGTTCATTCATGTCAAAATGTGTTGCTAAGTATAAACATGCTGCTTCACTTTAGGCAGGATCAGGAAAGACCCTGGGTGTGTAATCTGTGAATTGACTCTATGCTGATGTTGCCCAGGTTTTGTATTACTAAACTATGGCTCACAACAACAACAAAAATTTAACCTTTAAATAGAGGCACCAAAATAATTTAAAACAGATTGGAGGGTTTAAAGGGCTCCAAGAGTAAGCAGCTCATATTTCAGTTCCTCCCCTCTAGGGCCTACCTATTTGGTGTTCAGAGTTCATCTCATATTGCAGCTGCTTATGTTCACATTTTCTGCGGTGTGTGGATGAAATGTCCAAGAAAAAGGAAAAAAAATAAAACCCTCACAAAAAAATAATGTAAAATATACAACATTAAAAATATCTTCCCTAAAACAATGGTTTGGCTGTTATTGGGAAGGGAATAGGACAATTTCCCCAGAGACTTTTAAGCAAGAGAGGAGAAAAAAAAGCTAAAGAACAGAGAAAAAGTGTGGAGATTTTAAAGGGACTTTCAGTTTCAGGGGACATTTTTTATTCAAAGTTCTTTCAGGTTATGGAGCCCATTATTTCTTTTTGTTCTTTTATTAAAAATTTCTTTGTAATTCATTTGGACTTCCTTGCCACCAGGCACAGACAGATAGCAACAACAAACAATTATACTCTGTATTTATCACTTTATTCGATTTTACAGTGTATCTCTGATTATGGAAACAATACATTTTTTGCACCTTGCTTTGGTTACTATTTGTCAAGAGCAGCCTTTATAAACAATATATTTTCCCATTTTAATAAAAGGCTAGAGCTGCACTAAGTGCGTAGGATGTGATTTGAAACAAAAACCCATCAAACTGCTAGACTAAGGTTACAAGTCCTTCATTTACACCACACCATCTTATAATATGAGTCGGGAAGCCCTCTGTCTATTACATTTTCTAGCCCTTCTATTCAAATGTAGCAGCAATATATCCCTCTAATTAGTGAACTAATTTCACTCATTGCACCAGATATCTTGCCATGTGGTCCTGCAACCATTGCAACTGCAGTTGCAAACAGCCCACTCACACCCAGCATTGTGTACTAAATTTCCAGGCTTTGAGGAAATTTTCTTCCTAATATATAATCCATTCCATTTTTCTTTAGCTTATACTTGTGCATATGTAAAGGTATTATTAAGAAGGAGACAACATCCTTTGATGACTGAGTGAAGATCTAGACCCTTTGAAGTCTATGTGAATTTTGCTGTCAGCTGCAGCAAGAGAGAATTTCCCTACATCTGCTTAAATCTCCCTAAGTAATTCATATTACCTGGGTCCAAAACTAAGGGAATACTGTGTTTGCCAGTCACTGGCAACCTGACTAGTTACTAGAACTAGTTACTAGAAGTGGTTGCTAGATCCAAGTGTAAAACCCAAAAGGTGATAGCAGATGTGGTAGATGCCTTCTTGTGATCCCTGCCTACAGCCTGCTGCATTTACCTTCTGTCACAGCTCCCCACACTCTTCATCTCAAGATCAAGGAGAATATATATTATTTGGAATAGCAATACATTTGGCTTCTTTCAATGCTAGCCCAGCTAGCCATGGGGCTTGCTCCTGTCATGCACAGAACAAGTCCCATCGATTTGACAGAGACAATACTGAGGACTTGCTGCTTTTCTTTGTTACTCTCCCACTCATTTAGTCAGAAATCTCTTCCTTCTGACTTGCATTAATAGACTGGAACATATAGGCCAGGGCAACAAATCTACTGTAGTAATATTTTAATTAATAATTAGATATAGCTTGTTCTCTCAAGATGAAAATATTTCCATTATGACTAAATCTTTATTCTGGGAAAAGGCTTAAATATCATGAATAATGTTATGAGCCATCACTCAAGGGAATAACAAAAATCAGGTGTTTAACAGAGTAAATCCTCCCCCAAAAAAGGCAAAAGTATACTTACACAGCATGTCAGTGGGAAGCAAGTAAGAATTCCCATGAACTACAGTAAAGCCAATATTCCACCTCACCTCTTCCAGCTCCTGCTCTAAGATATCTCTAGGCAAGAAAAGCTTGTGTACATATTCCCCTGAAACACATATGGAGGATGATCCTCTTCTGAATGAGTAAGGAAAGCAAGCAACTGTTTTGCATTTATTAAAAAAAAAAAAAAAAAAAAAAAAGGAGAGAGTTTGGGAAAGGGGGACCAAA
>VXAV01011790.1:49338-64407 GCA_013399715.1 Alectura lathami
TGTGTTAGAATAACATCTTAAAAGTAAGAAAAATACTCAACATCCTGCTACTCAGCTTTCACTAACAGATATGAAGATACTTTATTCTTAGAACAATATTAGACATCAGTTATCTGAAAACAAAATTCTACTACGCCACCTTTTTTGAGCCTGTTAACAGCAATTTTCAGAATAGCCTTACTTTTCTCTTTTATTATTTTTTCCTGTATTACCTCCTGTTCTGTAGGACGTGGAGGAATCAATCCAAACACTAAGTGTCATTTCCCTTGTAGCTCTGGGTAGCAGAGCGCTGTGTTCATCCCATCACTGCTCCCTGGTTTGTTTGGTGAATGGACATGAGGGAGACAGTGGCTTGACAAATTACAACAAATATGTCTGGCAAATAAACCTGGGCCGATTTATGACTAGTCTGAGCAGTTACCGACTGATGTTCCATGTGCTGTGGGACAATGGGAGAGACACATTCAGGAGGCCACATGGAGCCATAACACTGCTTTCACGCTCTTCACTGAGCTGTACGTGCCACGGTTCACTTGCCACTCTGCGCTCTCCTCAATCCAAAATGTTCTGCATGATGGATGTTTCTGGCAGGAAGAGCAAGCCCTGGGCTTCACTGCAGTTAAAAGTTGAACATTTTGCCACACTTACGCCAAATATTTCTAACCATCTAGCAAATGCAGCTAAAATTCCACTAAAACTCCTGTGTATTTTCAAATCAGGAGTCAATACAGTGCTTATTTCAGTGAGTGGTATGGGACCGTGGTTTGGCTTTTTGCAATAGCGAAAAGAGAAATAGTGAAAAGAGACAGTCAGTCAGTCTCGATAGTCAGTGTATTTTCCTTGCACAGAGAAAACAGATAGGAAACAATTGCAATGCATTATACTCTGGTAATGAGTATGCCTAGGCCTCAAAATGTATCCATGGTTTGCCATATAAGTTTCCCTTAAATGCAGTATATAACAGCAATTAGGAAATGCTGCCTTCTTTCTGTTTAGAAAAATTGCTAGAGAGAATTTAGGGGAAAACCAGATATAATCAATTCCATCTTTAACATCTGTTTCTAACTGTGTTCTTGCATGAAGTTTCATGTGAGAATAAAATTCACGTACCAGTGAAATCAACAGCAAAATTCCTATTGACTTTATCCCAATTGATTAGTCTGTTCCTTCAGGGCCAGACTTTTCCACCCTCACACACATACTCCACATAATCTCCCCCAAATCAGTGTGCAGGAAGATGTACTTCACTGTGACCCTTGATTCTCAACTAAGTACTGTGTCACCCAATTGATACAGAGTTTATATCTAAGATTGGTTTCTCCTACAGTTGAGAAGTCATGAGTGACTTTATGCCAAATTTTCTTCGTCATTTGCTAAGCATTTTCTGCAGCAGCCTTTGAACCCCAGCAGCTAACTGCCAATGGAGTGATCCTTGCTAGACTATTTGCATGGGAAGGATAAACGGCCACAAGCTATGACACATGCAGCCTGTTCCTCAGCATGGACTGGAAGTGACCCGCAGCTATCCTACCTGTGAACAGCTTTGGTCATGCTGTTGAGTGGAGAGAGTGGCTGATGGACCCAGTCCAATAGTGGAAATGCAGGAAAATCTTGATTATATGTATGGCTACAGATGCCCTCACATTTCTCCCTCTCAGATTTCATTGATCCTTTACAACTGAAAAGTGGAGAATTTGCAGTGGACACATAGGGCAAAAGAGAAGAAAAGCTGGGTTTTCTTCTATTAAGAGTGGAGAAAAAAATCTTTTAGCTTTTGACATTAATATAATATGATATGCTCGATGATTGTCATCCAGACCAGTTGAAAATGAAAGGTCATTTTAGTCATGTAAAGAACCCTACAAAGTCAGTTTGACTAATGTTCTTCATGGAGAAAAATTTAGCTTTCAGCATTATCTGGAGAGAAAGAAAGTGTAAAGCCATTGCTTTCTCAGAATTGCCGTTAAAGACACTAAAAATGATTTACAAATTACTTTGAATTCCTTCAGTTAAAGAAAGTGCTAGATTGACTGAAGTAGCTGAAGAGTACATTAAGGCCAAGATTTACCTGCGGTCCAGCAAAGCTTTAGTCTCGGTACTGACACCACATACTCTCAAGACAAATGGTGTAGTCCTGTGTGACTGGGGCTTCATGCATCCCCCAAACGGAAGAAAGTTACTGCGGATTACATCTAAGAAACCCGACTACACAAATTATCTGTAAATACAGCAGTATTAATAAAATGCTGGTTTATTAAGTGCTGCTGTTTTCCATTGAGAAATGTGAAGGTCATGAGAGAAGTCATTATTTTTTAAATTTTGAAAATCACATAAAGAGATTGCTATGACACGAATCACATGATTTCTGAAAGCATCCCCAAATCCTCATAAATAGACAATACAATACCTATGTTATTGTGAGAATGCCCCCGCTTATGAACTGTGCTTAAATAACCTTGTACTACCCTAATTAGATTCACAACATACCTATATTGCAAAGGACCATCTTCTCTCTCAATTAGTTGAAAAGGATAAGACACGCTGATAGATAGTACTAAATGCTAATGGAGCAGATCCTAAAGCCGTTACACTGTTTTCATGCTGTCATTGTGCAGGCATTGATTTCACTAGAGTGCTGAGGAAAACCTGGGTATGAACATCAGTATGCAGCTCAATATTTTATGGTTTTTCTTTTCTTGTATTTTAAAAATATCCTTCCTCTGCTATTCTTTAGCCAGAAGAGCAAAAAGAGCTAGTTCAACACTGACTTCAAAAAAAAAAAAAAAAAGGCTGAGTGACAGTACAGAGGCTTGAGGAAATACAAGTTTGTATGTGGGCTTTTTTATCATCTCTAATGGCAAAATTAAAATTAGTTCCCAATTAAAAGAGAAAAGCATGAGTACAATCTGAGAACAGCAGATAAAGGGTGGCATGAAGGGAAGATTATTAAGCAGCATAGTATAACAGGACCCCAGGTGCAGAAGGGCCTCATTATACTCACATTCTTGTGCTGCAACATAAGGACGTATAGTAAACCAAAAAAAAATATTCCAAAGGACAGTTTTACACAGTGGCTACACTTGAGATGAGTACATGTTTTTTGAAGACAGACCATAACAACTTGGTTTTTACTTCCAAAATACAGTGGCACATTAATTGCTTGATCAGCCAAATGAAACTAAATGTAATTAAGACTAGTGTGGGGTTAATTTGGTCCATAATTATGTTATATAAAGTAAATGAAAATTGTTTCTTTTCTAAATTGCAATTCATTAAAATTACAGATATTAAAATAAGATACTATAAAATTACATGAAGCATGTACACATTAATAGCCATTAGTAATAGCTTGATATTTCTATCTAAGCAACAGTTTATTAGAATGCCAAAAGGTTATATTTGACAACTCACACGACTGATTTTTTTCCTCATCCTTTCTGCTCCTCTAAGAAATTCAGTCTTACTACACACATTGCATAAGCCATGTCATATTTACCATGTTAGGCATATTAGTTTTAGATTTGTTTTAATGATAATCATTACTGTTCCTTAAAATACTTAAGGTTGACAGCTGTATCTCTGGAATGAACCACACCAACCTCTGAGCTTCAAGAGGAAGTCAGTGCTGCCTCTTCCAGCACAATACAGGGCTTTGTTTTGGGCACAGGAAGTTCTTGGTAGCAAGCAAATGCAGACTTAGGTCTTCTTGCTTTCAATTTAACTTAAGTATAAATTTAAAGCTAAGTCCGTGCTTGATGGTTTTGCTATGCTTTAGCACCTTTTCAGAAGGACTTGAGTATTTCATAGAATTAGAGACACTGGCTCTGCACATTGAAATCAGTGGCAGTGGTCATGGAGTGCAGGTTCTGACCTGTACCTGTTATGAGATGAAATATCCCTAGGTATTTGTACAAAGACCTGCAAACTTCACATTTTGGATACTCTCATGAATTCATTTCCTACTGTTTCTTTTTTTCCCAAAGTTTTTACTTCTGGGGACAGAAAATATTCACCAACAACATCGTAATATCAGACTCCAAGAGTGACTTAATCAGCACTTTAGAAGTCATAGCTTTCATAAGATATTTGAGCTCATAATGAATGGGGGGCACCAGAAATATACGTGGTATTTTCAGTTCTTGTGTACATAAGCTAACAAGCTACAGATGCAATACTCATTTTTCATGCACCCAGGATTCTCAGTGAAATCAACTGATGAATAGGAAAGACAAGATGAGACTTGTTGTAAGGGTTCTGCTCCTTCAGCTCCAGTATGACCAAATTTAGTGTAAAAGACATGAAACCTCTGGCTGCATTGCACAGCTGGGTATCATATTTAACCAGGAGGATTAGAATGTAATCTTGTGATTTCTGAGCAGTCTATTTCTGAAGTACCCAGTCCTTGCAGGCTCAGGATCTTGTTACGTTCATTGAAAATTGAAGTTTTATTCAAATGCTCTGCAATAGTTTTCTTATTTACATGAAATATTAAGGCATCCTTTGACAAAGAAACCACTGCTACTGCTGTGTCTTGATATCTGTTTTTCTAATATTTTTTGTATGTATTGATGCTAGGTTTACCAACTTTAATATTTATTTTTAAAATTACTTAGGTATTTCTCAGATGTTTGTAGTAACTCAGACTCTGGATGTTTTGTTGCTAGGATCATATTATGGCCTGCAACAGTAAATATATTTGTGTATCAGTCTTGATCATTATTTCCAGTAGTTGAGCATTTAATAAAAGTGGTTTGTAATCTGATGATAAAAGATTAGCACCCTACGATGTTGGTTATACCTGTACAAAACATTAATACAGTCTCATTTAATAAGCTGACCAATAATAACATTGGAGAGGATATCTTAATGATGATATCTTGCTTTCTACAAACCAAGAGATATGTTTTGCAATATTTAATTGAGCAAATCTCCCAGTGGCTTCAGTGAAAGTTGTGCTTGATTAAGGACTACAGAATTCGGCCTTAATAATATTTTATCATTTGTACATGAAAATGTAGGGTGATAACAGTTATTAGCATTCTAGGTATTCCATTTTGTTCATGCAAATTATTCTGCTATTACATAGTGAGTCAGGTTGTATTTAATACCTCCAAATAGTTATGTATATTTAACAGCGAAATGACAATAGGAAAAAATGGATTTAGTTCAGTTGTTGAGCAGCTATGTAAACCAATTATCTGTCCTGAGGGAAACAGCTCTGTCTACAACTACTTAGGCTCTAGGGCCTATTACAAATCCTGGAGTGGGCTGTTGTTTTAGTTCTCAAGGGAATCTGCCACGTCACACTGGAAATAGTTGACAATAATTAGAAAGCCTGCTTCTGCCAGTATTGCACACATTCTTAATACATTTCTAAGTGTTATGGGAGATAATATACAAGGTTTTTAGAATTCCAGTCAGGCTAAGGTGAACCATGGAAAGGACAACTACACAATAGCCCCAAACTGGACTGTGACAGGCTAATTATTGTGGCTTCATTATAAAACCTCTTTTTGCATAGGTCACCTGGGAAGTGTAATTAAAAATGCATTATTGGCAAGTATTTTTATTGAAGCAATTAAATTAAAAAGCCAAAAAAATAATTATTTGACGAGCAAATAATAATGTTGGTCAACAGCGTTTATCTAAGAAAGAGAGAATGTGTTAGTGGTTCATTAGCAGTAAATGTGTTAACTGGAATGCCGTTTGAAAAATGAGCCATAGAACAGCTTTTAAATACTCAGATTAAAGGATTTATAATGTCAAGTTTAACACAGAAATTATAGATAGTGTTACATAGCCATGAGTAATAGCACCTTTAATCTGACTTAGTAAAATGATTTAATGCACGTGGTGTGCTTTTCACAACTAGGCAGCTATATATCTATCTAAGATCTAACCTCTATATCAGACATGTATAGGATATCAACACACATGTATCCACATGTAGGTGGACATGCACAAGTATGTGTAGATTCTGTAAAACAATTCTGCAGAAAATACTTTTTGCCTAAACCTGCCTCAACAACATATCTCTCAGGGAGCCCTCTTTAGCTGCTTTTTAGACCTTCCTGCTGTGAAGCATTAGGGATGCCCTGGAAGCCCTAGGAGATGCAATGGGATGCCCCAGGATGGTTGTAGACTCACAGCATCGGTTTCCCGGACAGCAGTGTGCAGATATCCTCTGCCTGCCAGAACACTGCTGTGCTTATACCAGCCACCTGTGCCACACATGCACTGTAGGGCCAAGATTTCCAGAAATGCTGGGTTGATTGAGCACACACTTGACAGTTACTTCTCATGTGACACGGAATTCTGACATATCCTGAGCATATCGCCCCGGCTGTACTGCTCAGGCTCTCTACACACACGCAGTAGGATGGATGCTTTTATGCGAGGCTGTTTTGCCTCCCACAATCGCACACAGAGCTCAGTCTGCGGATGTACCACAGACTTACATAGCAGTATGATATTTTCTATCTTCTGTTCTTATGATAGCTCCGAACTTTCTCCTTGTCTTTTGGCTGGCAATGTGCTGGCCCTGCCAAAAGTCTGACAAAAGTCTTCTAAGACCTCTCTCCCAAGATGTGTATCTTAGAACCTCTCCTTTTCTAGCAGGTCTTAAGGCTGCTTTCCTCCAGGTATTTACCTTCCATTTCGTCTTCTGTTTTATTGTTAAGTGACTCATGAAACCTTTCTGTAACACTTTATACATAGATTTAGTCCTGAATAATTATCATTGCCTGTAAACTTTGCCATTTCACTGCTTAACACTTTTCCAGATAATTTATGAATATGTTGAACGGCACAATCCCAGCACAGATCTCCAGAGGATTCTGCCCGTAATCATCCTTCTCTGTGAAAACTGACCACTTACTGTTGCCCTTTGTTTCCCTTCTTTTCGCCAGTTGCTAATCCTGAGGAATACCTTCCCTTTAACCCATGACTAATCTTCAAGTTTTTGTTTCTCTAAGAGCCTTTGGTGAGGGATTTTGTTGAAAGTCTGTTGAAAATCCAGTCACACTGTATCAACTGGCTGTGTTATCCACACATACACTGATGTGATCTAACAACTATAAAAGATTTTGGGGCATGACTGCTGTACAAAAGTTAATCTTGACCCTTTTCTCATACTACTACTGATTTTTTCTTATGGTCTCAATGTATTTAACCTGATGCAGAAATGAACTTCCAGGACTAGAGTTACTAGGATCATTTGCAAGGACTTTTTGAAGATTAATGTCACAGTAGTCACATTTTGTTTCTCTGCCTCTGTGGCTGCTTTAAACCAAAACACCATTAGTGTTTGGTTTCGTGTACAGGTTCTTTGACAGCTTACGGTAATATCATCTCGCCTTGGCAATTTATTCTTGTCCCAGTGTGCTAATGTGTTCTAAATTATTGTCTGTTGTACTGATACCAGTTTGCCACTTTTCCCCAGTTTCTTGCCTCTCCAGATTGGTGCTGGTGTGAGAGTCTTCTGATGTGTATTTTAGAGAGTTAAAAATCCAGATATGTTGGGCAGGGTGAGGGGTGGTTTTGGGGGGAGGGGTTGATGACTTCCAGTTTTCTTGTGACCATACTAATCTCTTTTTTTATCCCACCCTAAATATTATTGTCACATTTCACAACAAAAAAAAATTTACTGGCAGGTAAATGTCTACAAAAAAAGACCATTCTGTGTTCAGCACTGTAAATACAATTGTATTATGCAGTGACCTCCAAAATATCAAGGCCTGATCCTCCTCTCACTGAAGTCAAGGGAGTTTGCTGTTGGCCCTCCTCCTTACAATAGAACATTGTTACAGCAGAGCACTGAAGAATTCTCATCAATAAACAAGAAGTGATTCTTTTGTTACTTCACTTGATTTGAAGACTTTTTCAACAATAACGAAGTGTGTCTAATGGTTATATCCTTTCTAAAAATAACTTCCAGACATTTTTTCACTTCTTTCTCAACCCATGTTATAAATGCATATATGCATGAATGTATGACTGTACTGAAACCAAAGATAAGTTTCTTCCCGTTCTTATAATTTTCATTCCTAGCACGAGAGCAGAACTTATGCCCCAATTTAAAAAAATGCCTAAACCTAAAAACGAATTAAACACACATAAAGTTCTGTTACCGGTCAGACCAAAACCCTAAGGGTTGCATTCTGTATTCAATTACACAAGTGTTACTCCCGTTGGAGTCAGGACTGGAGGGCAGAATTCAGCCTGAAATTGTAAACAAGAAAAAACTGAACTCAGACTGTGCTTTCCTTAATATGCGCTGGTGTGTTCTGAGATACTGTTGTATATAAGGTCTCTTATTTGGGAAAGAGAACAAGAAGGAAAAATCAGTGAGCAACTGGGGAAAGATTTCTGCAGGATAGAATCTGCTGTCTTCGTGCTTTGGCACAAAAGGGTATGTTAATGTGAGGAAATCTTTGTTTTGAGACTCCCAAACTTTTTGAGTAACTCCTCTTCATTCTGTGTCTTTCTCAGCCCTGCTTTTTTTAACTACCTGTCCTGTTGTGGTCCACAGTTCCCTCACCCTTTTCTGATGTCAAATCCAGATCCACTTTTTTTCTGATACCCACAAGGAGCAGGACAGCAATCAACAGTACTCTCCTTGCTCCTGCTTCAAAGTTTATTTGTGTTTTACTCATGGATGTCTTGGCTTTTTCTTCTGGAAGTGTATTTATTTCTCACACAACATCCTCCACCCTCTCATGCTCTAACTCAGGCTTGTAATTTCATGGAATTTCATGGGCTGTCTTTTTTTTTTTTTTTTTTTTTTTTTTTTTTTTTTTTTGGTGAATGTCTTAGCACGTTTTTGAGTACTGCAGAAATTTGAGCAGGAGGTGCACACAAAATTCAGGTATGATAGGAAGGTTTCCATTTTCACAGTGCACCAAGTTGTTCTGCTCTCTGCACATTTCCACAGCTTGGGAAGCGTCTGTGTTTAAACAGACACATGAGCCAGACAGGTTTTATATGTGTCATCAACTGCTCATCCCTCTCATAGTGTTTAAGGTGTAAGTCAAGGGACGGTGTTAGGTCGAAGCTGGAGGCAGGAGAATGTTGTGTTTCAAACAGTTATATGTATGGCTAAGGTACAAATTAAAATAAGGCAGAAATTATATGAAAATCAGAGCATGAGACAAGGCTGACATTCATGTGTTTGCCATAGAGGATGCTGTACAGACAGTTACCATTTTAGCATATGAGAGGTCTTCCTGTCTCACAGAATGGAGCCATTGTTGGCAGCAGCAGTCGCTCACAGCCAGCCAAAGGGCAGTGTGGGGCTGCAGGCTGCGGAAAGGCAGTGCTGTGTGGAGTGGGGCGTTGTGTGCAGGGCACCTAACTCATGCTGCTGCTGAAGGATCGCTGCTCCAGAGGAGGTTTATCAGGAGTTGTGACATAATGTATTTTTCTATCTTTTATCATCTCACACGTGAACAGATATAATTGGTATACTATTTCAAAAAAGAATATTTTCTGGGTATCCTGTCCGAAGCTTAGTAGGGACTCAATGACTGAGTATGTTTGTGAAAACTGTTTTGTCAGTTTGCCTGCATACACACCTTCAGAGGCACGGTATCATTGAACGTGCTGTTTTTAAAAGCTAGCCCTGATGGAACTGAGGTGTACTGTGGCCACCACTGTCTCTCGTGTAAGAAGCTTGGGAGATCTTTCAGCATGATATACTGTCCAGTTGACTTGGACTTAGGATCCCTCATAGGAAGCACCATCTTTTTTCATGGTGAAACTCTGATCTACTGGCCCAAATACCTCATCTGGTCTCAGCTGCTATGATATCTTAGAAATAAATAGGACTTGTGCTACCCATGCAGTGATCCTAATCTTTGAAATCTTGAGATACCCAACTTCATTCTGACATTAGAGAAGGTCTGGTAACCATGCAAAAAATGTTAGCTCTCTCTAAGGTGTGATAAAACTATAATAAATGTAGAAATTGATGAAATGGGGAGCAAATTATTATGGGCACTGTTAGGCGATGCACAGGTTCAGGGAAGATGAACTTTTTCTTTCCAAAAGTTCTAAAACTATCCCTAAAAGTTTAAATGGAAACAAGCGTGCACAGGCTCTAGTTCTAAGCATTTTGTCTTGGAAATAACTGGAAGAAAAGTGCTTTAAATGAGAGATAATTACTAATTTGTGAGTCAAGGATTAAATTTCCTTTTTTTAGAGGAGCAGTAAAAGCTGACTTTTTCCATTCTGCATGATATGTGACACTATACAAGGGAGTTGCTACCTGTTTCTAATCCTAAATTCTGATGGCTTATTGCTATTGTGGGAGAACAAAGATTTGGTCCTTGCTCTAGAATTCCAGGTGTCTCAGAGATTTGTAAGAGCTGTGAAAAAGGGAAAAGTGATGTAAAGAATATGACATTTCTGGAATTATCATTTTGATTTTGGTCATGAGGGAAGGGAATGGATGGTTAAGGTCATCTGCTGAACTGGCATTTCAAGTGCTTGGACAAGCAGAGAATCAAGCAGATAGGCATTTCAGAGTCATGGGTTAAATTATTGCTTTAAGTGTGGCACTGCCATAGAACTTACAGGTCCAAGTACATGCCTAGTTCTCTCCAGTCTAACTAAGCCTATGGTTTACATTCTTGGTTATTTTGTGTCATACTGCTTACCCTGGAGAGAATGGACAACTTTATCCTGTTTTAAACTTTTTGCAGTTGCTCAGGCAAGTGCAGGGGATCCACAGTGGGGCTGAGCTGGAGGTACAATTTTCTAGTGCCTGAACAAATCAGTCGGTCACTACTATAGCAGCAGCCTACTTGAGTATGACAGGTAGAGTCCAAACTACATGAAAGCCAGAGAGAGAAAAGTGCATAAACAAAATAGAATTTCTCATTATGTCAATTTAATCAAACTATCTTTTCCACAGATCTTTTTCATAGTTATCTGATCTAATCTCCTCCTTTTCCACACAAGCCACAGAACTTCCCTGAATTAATTCCATCTTCTCATCTTATACCTACGGTTGAACTGACTGTATCTTTCAAAGAAATATGTGATCTTAACATTTAATAGTCATAAAAAGCCCAGTACAGTCCTGGCTTTCTAGTTCACAATGCCTAATTACCTACATCATTAAAGATGCAAGCCTTATGTCTAGTCTGAATTTTTCTAAGTTCTGTTTCCAACTGTTGGATCTTATCTTTCTGCTAGACTGAAGAACTCTGCATTTTCCAAAGTACTCTTCCCCATCTAGATAACTACAGATTTGAGAAGATGTACTCTTTTGACCTTCCCTCTGATAAGTTCAGTCTTACCTCTACTGCATTGGTAGCAATGTCCAGACTCAGATTAGAGCAAATATCTCAAGCTGGTGGTTCTTTACTATAGACCTTCCCTTGCCTCTGACTCATATCATTTAATTCCATACTTCACTGAGGCAGAGGCAAATGTAAGCCTGACAGCTATCCCAATGGCCTTTCTCACACCACGGACATTTGCAGAGACAAACCTTATGATAGATGTGCTTCTGAAGGCAAGGATAAATATTTATATTGTTCATTCTTGGATATGTGCATAAAATACAGTAGCTTCCAGACTGTAATTACTGGGATGAATTAGTTAGCCAGGGTGACGATTTGCAATTTTTTATCTGCACCTGTGTCTTAGGCTTACTCTTTTGCTACATTTGTCCTGGAAGCGTCAAGACAGTCTTCTTACTTACAAGTTATAATTATACAGTCAGTAGTGGTGAATCTCAAGAACATCAGACTTTCTAAAACATTCACTGCAAGAATAATTTTTTCCAATAGAAAAAGTAATAGACTCACCCCAAACAAAACACAGAGAATGAGTCAGCAGAAATATGGCATAGATGACCAGGACTCTGCACTCATGTGCGAACTAACTGAGTTGACAACATAGCTTTACCACTAACATTTTCAATCTTCACATTCATGTTTTGTACCTTTTCAGTCTTTCTCCTATGTCTTTTCTGAACCATCTCTGCTTTCTTGAAACAGATTCCTTAAGGTGTGGACAGCAGTGTTGGATTCCAACAGCACAAGCTCCAATATCCAGACAATATAAATTTCAACAATTTTCTTTTTTATTCCATTGAATCTTATCCCTCCTTGTAATAGCCACAGTGGCTACTCATAAACAACTCATATTCAGCTGAGTATCTGCTGTGAAGATGACTTCTTTCTAAGAAGTACCGCCTTAAAATCCTACAGTCTGGAATTTCCTTCATCTAACTATGACCTATATTTTCTTCTAGACTAACAGCCTTTCATCGCTGGCATTGAAGCACATATTTGACTGTGCTGACTTTTTATATAATGCAGATCTTTTTATGTCAGTGATCTACTTTTATCTTTATTTATCACTTCTCGGTCTTCTATCTGAAAAATTTAGAAGAAATTATTTTGAATAGGTGTTTTCTACAGGTTATTAATAAAAATGAGATAATGTGGGGAAAAGAAATCCCAGTGAAATTCTGTGAGAAAGATACTTGCTTAGTGATGATTTCCCATTTACAATTAGACTTCAAGAACCATCAGATGATGTTTAACTTACATAATATATACAAGTTATTTGATGTAGTTCTAGATCCCCAATTCAGATGTTCAAAAGAGCACATCAAATGCTTCATGGATACTATTACACCAACAATCTTGTCATTATCAAGCAAATTTGCATTTTCATCAGATAGTTTGATAACATCTGTCTGCTATAAACTGAAGTTGATCAACATTCATTAAATTCTTTTGTCTGATTCTTCAGAACAAGAGGTCACTCCATTACTGCTTGGTGTAAGTAGCACTGTACCTTGTAGTGCTTTTGTATATGGCTGTTTTCATCGTAGTAATGGCAAGCTTTATTAGCACTTATTGAAGGCTACGCAAGAAATTACTGAGATCTTCTGTAATCAGACTGAGAAGCAGCTTCTATACGGTCTGATCTCTTGTTAAATACTTTTTAATAACCTGATACAGAGAGTACTTGAGGTTTGTATGGCTCTCTCCAATACAGCAAAAGTAGCATATCCTTAAAAAAAAAAAAAAAAAAAGTTTAATTCCTTATAATTTGCTGAGGTTTTCTTAGTGGCTTGAAGGTTGAACTCTTAATGTTGAAGTCCTACAGTATTTGTTTTATAGGCAACATTCAAAATGTCTTTGCATTTACTTGTGCAAATCAGACTGTGGCCTTTGTTTCCTTTGAGTAATAGCATGATAATAAGTTAGTGAAAAGCAGGATGAAGAAGGGTGTGAAGGAATATTAATGACAGCTATGTATTTGCATGTACAGATTATTTATGCAGTGCAATAATACTTGAAGTAATGCATATTACAGGAATGAGTATGGCAACTCATGAATCCATAATGTAAGCACATACATATGGAGAGAGCGGTGCGAGAAAGCCAAAGTAGAAGGCAGATGAGAGTGAGGACCTGCAGCAGGATGGGGAAGTTGGGCTGCTCTTCAGCAGTAAAAGCACATCTCTGGGAAGTGCTAGCCTCTGGCACAGAGAACTAGAGAACCTGGTGTCTTGATTTCAAGCAGCTGGAACTTATAAAGTTTTACAGTCTTTCAGGAGAGGGCTACCATTAGCAGCATGTGTGCAATGGTTTTTTGCTAGGGAACTGGAAGGGTTCTACCTCCCACGTGAGGGTCTCAGTCCAAATGGGGAAAAGGTGGCAGATAAGAAGGCATTGCTGACTACCCATCCTTGTCTTCCAAGTGCTTTGCTGTCTGTGAATGCTCAGACTGAACGGCATCTGAGAAACACTGATATAATGGCTTGGGGCTGCCAACGTTTGACTGTTTCCCTGTCTCTGTCTATTGCTAGCCCTTGCTGTGTTTTAATTCTACTTTTTGGCAGTAACCTCAGTCTGTTGCTGACTCGTTTGTCCAGTCCAGGATTTCTACAGTCACCCTTGGTGTTTTGGCTGGTGACGGTGTGTGACAGAAGCTGTATTGCACTTCGTAGCACAAACTCCACCTCTGCAGTTTAGTTCAGTTAAACTACCAGAATTCAAGGAACTAATAGTAACTATGCTTGCAGTTATTTTTCTCATTGCCTATCTCTCTCATTTCTTACCCCCGAGTCAAATTTGACAAAGCTTGAAAGAAGCCAATGTCATTAATTTCTGATGTATCTCCATGTGCAAATAATTGACCCGTGGAGCTGTAACTAGGGGGTTCTACTGCATATCATTAGCTCTGACCTTCTGCCATAGGTTGGTATAACCTAATATACTACAGGTTCACCAGAAGCCCCTGAAGTCCACATGGTTACCCCCAAGAACACTCAATAACTTTTGCTTGACTGGAGTGTAACTTCCTTGAAAGTATCAAGTTTTGATCAGAAGATACTAAAACCTGGCACTGCTTGAGTTCTCACTGGAGAACAGTGATGTATTTATTTTATATGTAGTATCTTGCTCATATGGATTTGCCTGGCTTCTGCTTGCAGTCACAGCTTCTCATTCGATTTGTCTACACTAGATTAAAGAGCTCTTTAGAGTCTGTTTTTCTGCCTGTAATCAAATTTGTCACCTCAAACTATTGCATCCAGTAGAAAATCCATCAACAGAGGTAGGAAACAATCAACATCTTTGTTGCTACTTTTATCACAGAATAAAAGAAAAAAAAAAAAGTACATAAGAGATTCAAGTAATAAAATCTGTAGAGCATGTGGGGTTCTTCATTGAGGTAAAGGCCAGTGTCCTGCTCTTGGAAAGCTTGCAGCAACATTATCATGCTGAAAATTACTGGTGCCAAAACAAAACACTTCACTTTCAAGAGAAGGCAGCTTCATAATTCTTATATGTGCAAAAGCACCATATGTATATATCGTGTAAAATAATTCAGCTCCATCTCATATGGCTGGTATAATTTTAATTGCGTGGTAAAACACGAGAGTATTTCTAGAAGAAAAAGATAGTTGGGAACACCTGCCTCCTTATGTCCTGAGTATAAATTTGTTTAATTTCAAGATGAACTGCTTATTGAGAAATCATAGCTAACCAGTCCCAGATCTGCTTTAAAATCTGATGAATCTGTATAGTTAACTTTTTTTTT
>VXAV01011790.1:83287-98845 GCA_013399715.1 Alectura lathami
CTGGAAAAAAGTTTTTTTTTTTTTTTTTTTTTTTTTGTCAGTGAAATCACTGACTTTAAGACTATGCTCCGTATGCAAACAGAACTCTATTCCTTCCACTGATGAAACATACCTGGCATACCCTAAACCTGACTGTTAGTTTCCTTCCAGGGAGCCAGCCCTTGACAAGAGTGAAGCCAACGCTGGGTAATTTCAAGACAGACAAGAATAAGCCTCCTTTATTTTGTGGTATTTGATGTGGCCACAGTCATAAAACATTCAGAGGCCTAGCTGGTGTTTTCTCAGAGAAAAATATTTTAAAATGAAGCTATAGTTTAGACAACTGAGCTGACAACAGCTTACAGGAAGCGAACACAGTAAACAATTGCAGAAGTCTCCAGACACTGCAAGACAAGAAGAGCAAATATTTTCTTTCTCAGAAATGCAACTTGTATTACTAATTTTTATTTGATTGTATCCCACTGGTGTCAGATAACACACAGAAAAAACATGGTAAGGATATGGAGTGGTGTCAGTACGGGTTTACATGAGAACTATTATCATTATAACATTATAATTTTTAAAATCATTATGATTTCAAGGGTCTTTTTACTGAGCCTTATACATCTACAGTTTGAGTATTGTTACTGGTTTTTAAGTTGCCTATATACTGTTGTGGATCTTATTCTATGTCATTGGACATACCATGATATAATCTTTAATATCTGAGCACCACTATTTCCTAGTTCATCCCTGATATAAATCCATTATCTCCGAACATTGACTCTGTAGATCTCCAAAGAGTTAAATGTGAGGAACTCACCTAATACAGATCTTTCAATGAATCAAACAATTTCTAAGACAATGAGAATCACAGAAGTAGCAGTAGATTGCAGGTGCATGAGCTGTGGCCTTGTTGGGGCACCTCTGCCTCTGAATGCCAATCTCAAATCTGATGATTAAAGCACCAGGATAGGGCATATTTAAAGAAGTGATGTTTGACCACACACAATTTAGGCCTTTGAAGCTGATGACTCTGAATGACACATAAGGATTCAATAAAAGTTTACAACCAACTGTAAGCACCCAGTACACCTGTGATGCATCATCTTCAGTCTCTTCTGCCTTTCTCTTTCCTACATATTACTGGATCATAACAGGCATTGCATTATTTATTTTTTATTACTATTTTTTTTTTACATGGCTTGGCCATTACTTCTTTAAACTTAAACGTCCCATTGTAACTTTCTGGTCGAACTCACTGAGACACCCCCAACTTACATGGACATCCCCAACAATGCTGAAGCTTACTGTCCCAATCCAGCCACTGAGGATTGTTTGGTTCCCAAAGCATTGACTGCAAGAGTTATGCATTTTATAGCATATCAGCTTGTTATATTCAGAAAAGGGAGAGCCACTGTCATTTTGATTACCTACACAATATATGGCAACTGGGAAAATAAGGTATTCCAAGCTCATAATTACCAGAGCTTGCATATAATGTTTTTAGACCACATACAGATAACACAGAAAATTTCAAATCTAATTGACTTACCTGCAGAAGACTCATGCTGACTTCTGCCCAGGGGGTGCAAAACTCACATGAAGAGCAAGGCTGGAATTGAGGGGTGGGGAGAGAATTTTTATGGTCTTTAAATGTGCCTTGAGCAAAGATTTGCAAAACTCAACCTGATGCTGTCTGTCTTTTTAAGAGATACATCTCCCAAGAAACCTGGGCTTTTAGTTTACAGATCTCAGAAGAATGTGAGAATATGATAGTCTGCATCTCTGCAGGGACCAATTATTGCTAGATGTGTTTTTTTTTTGTTTTTTTTTTTTTTTTTTTTTTTTTTTTTCAAGACGGCATGTAATGTATAAAATNAGCAGAAATGGCTCAGTTTCAGCATGTGGAAAACCTGGGAAGATAATCTGTGTGGTGCACTAATTCTGCTCTCAAACACAAGAACACACACAGTTTCTATATGTATTCTGTAATGACCTCCAGTATGATGCAGAAATATAGGGGTGGCTTTTACAAGATATCCAGCAATGCAAGGCTGCTACATATCAGATAAGATCCAGCCCTTGCTGTGTAACCTCCACTGCCTTAATGATGTTCTTAATGGATATGTGGGCTGAAAGTTATAGTTTTAACACGACAGCTGAGCGCTGTGGGAGTTTTATATTATTATTATTTTGCATTACCCATAGAATNTGATTTCTCTTGCAGCATCTCATTAAAGTTGTAAGGCAGACTCTGAGTCCCAGGTAAACTTATTTTCTTTCAGAAGCATGGTATGTGCATGTGTGTGTGTGTGTGTGTGCGTGCATGCTTGAGAGACTACGGAAGTAGCATATAGATTACTTTGGACTTCAGTATCCCAACTGGAAAATGAGGATAAAGCTCCTTTACTGTACATACCTTTTTGTACTACCTAGAAATAGCTTTCAGTACAGGCCTGAGGTATACTGCCTTTTTTCAAAGCCACGTTTAAAACTCTGTGTTAAACAGTCACACTTTACAGATGCTAGACACAAATCGTAAACAGCTGGATGTAATCTGGGAATGAAGCTGAATAGAAAGATTGAAACAGCATTTTAAGATTAGCCTGGTTTACAAATGACCCTTGACTCTTCCTGCTTGGTATATTCTCTGAAGGAAAATATGTGTAAAATAAATTTCCCTATCACTTTATCATGTGTGTAGTATTAAGGGTAAACCATTATCAGTTAAAACAAACCAAACAAAAATATTGTTAAATTTTTCTAATAATAAATTACTAACAAATTATTAAGAAATAGTAATAAATCCCTATAGCCGTTTGGGAAACACTGGTTCAATTTTTTTAAAAAAGCGTACCATCCCATCTATTTTTAGCTGCTTTGGCAGTTGTGTTTATGGCCAAAATCAAACCAAAGCAGAGTATGTGGCCACAAAAAAGGAGCTAGTTGTACTAACAACATTCGAAATATTTCGCAACAGAACATCATTGGGTGTTAGAATATATTTTATTTCATTAGTTACAGATAGTTTTTTTTTTTTTTCCTAGCTTTCACTTTTATATTTTATGTCATTTCAGTTGAATGATAAAGTTTAATTTTAACTACTGGATATATTGGTTTCTCCACAGTTTTTTTTTTCTTTTTATTTCAACCACTTGAGGACTTGTATCACAACTAGAATGTCTCTTTGTTCTCTGAGCCTGATTTAGAGCAAATTGCCCTATGTACTACAGTAGTTTTGAATGTATTAAAAGTTTTTAAAATTGTGAATTATGTGAAATATTCTAACAGTTTAAGTTTAAATGATGCAATTAGCCAGTTACAACTGGAACTACCAGGCCTTATTTAAAATAATGAGGTCTGACAGTTATGGAGCCTGAATTATTCATTGATAACTAGCTTTTCCTCTTTTGCAAACCATGGCTAACATTAATAACAGAGGTGTAAGTGTGATAACAAAAGAGTTTGACATTGGGAATACAAATACTAAAGTGCTAAATTCTTCCTTAATTAAAATTACTACAGTAGTAATATTTCTAAAGGAAAATCATTAGGACTAATATTTTCTCATACATTTCAGCATTAGCTTCTGCAAGGAGTCACTGTTTAAAGTAACAGTGCTTGATGCTTCATCATCAAAGAGAATGCATTTAAAATACAGTCAATTTCATTATGTGCATTATTTAAAGGATGTTATCTTATAATTAAAACACAGCACCTTCTGTTGTGATTCCTGCACTTACCGAAATTCTGGAAATGCATACCAACGGCATGGAGCCCTCTTTGGGCTTGAAGGTGTGCTGTTTCCTAGCACTTTGTTTTTCACTGGTCTGCCTCCTCCATGATCACTCCATCAGCCTTGGAGACAGCAGCTTTCTGTAGTACACGTGAACACAAATAAAATGTTGTCCTTCTAACATGCATACTAAGAATGGTATCTAGTGGCAAATACTATTTTTACAAAAGCCTGAATTGTTATGTGCTAATTGCTTGCTGTAAACCTAAATGTTATTCATCAGCATTGTTCAAAACAAAACAACATCTCTGCATAAAACAATCTAACAATAAGGAAAACATTTGTCTCCTACTTATTCAAGTGTTCAAGAAAACAGAGTTTATACAATTGCAGTAGAAACTGGTATACTTCCTTGTTCTTTCTTAAAGTAAAATAAAGCGAAGCAAAGCAAAATGCATAATTTTTCTGGAAGTAGGACATGCTGAAAGAGTGACTCATCTACTAGTAGGAGTGTCTGATTTTTGTCTAGAACTCTTGGTTACCATAACAGATAGATAGCATTAAATTATCTGTGATATCAAAAATAGGGTTCTTAAACAAGCAGGAGAACAGACGTGGTTTGGGATGACTTGTTGAGTTTCTGTAATTACACAACTCATCAACAGTGCTGTTTAGAAGATAATTATGCAACTGACTCTCCGAGTGACATGTATAGGTGGAATTTTATGCGTAGCTTAAAGAGGCTGAACCTCCAGTTGGATGCAAAGTTTCCTGTACACCTAACTGGAGCTTCCTGAAGACTGCAGCCTGAATGTGTATTTTAATAAAGTATGCTTCTATTATATTGTTTTGCTGTACAGTTCCCCAGTGCAGGGAGATCAGAGAGGCGAAGGTCAAAATAAATGCTATATAGATATCGAAGTCTGTTCACTGAGACTTTGAAAAGGAGGATTTGAAAGATGACTATTTTTATTAGTGCAGATGCATACAATATAACCTGATTTTTTTTTGTGCAAATGTCAATTACAGTATACATATTGTTCACTGACGATTATGTCATTGGTCAAGAGGGAGGAGAGTCCTCAAATGAATGATTAATAATCAATGTGTCTGGGTTCTTATTTTATTCCTCAGAAAGGAAGAATGAATTACTGGTGTCTCTCCCAAAAATGAGAAAATCTCCCAGAAATAGGTCACACAACCCACATCTGTACACAGAGGGGGCCCCTGTGTAAGTGGATTTCCTTGTTTTGGGCATGGAGCCTCAGCCTCCCCTATTATATCATTGCTTCACCTTCCTACACTCTGATGCAATTAGGGAGGAAAGGCAATATGGCTCAGAGCCCTATCAATTTTTCATATAATCATGAAAATCTCAGAAAGAGGGTGGAGAAATACCTGGGGAAAAGGGGTTTGAAGGAGGCCCAGGGTAGTGTCTAAGCACACAGTCTCTCTCTACAGGTGACCCAAAGTCTTCCACCGGGTCTGGTCCAGCAGAAGGCAAATCAGACTGAGACCCCAGGGGAGTGAGAAAGACGAAGCATTGTTTCTGGAGAAATTTGTAGTCTCTGATATTCAGTGATAAACTGTCTCAAAGTAGATACAATATAAATTAAATATTTGCATGTGACTGTATATTTATGTATGTTAATGAGACATTGTTCTTTTTGGAAAAAATAAAAACACTTTACATTCATAAATATTAGATGGAATCAGTAGAAATATTTGGTAGGACCTTATGGTAGTTTGTTTGTTTCTTTTCCCCCAAAGGGAAAAGTCATGTGCTAGAATGAATGGTTTCGTAATTATTCAATCTCTGTTAGTGGCAGAGTAGGGAATTACTTTAGCTTACTCCCATGTTGTGCTCTAGGTGCCAGTTAGATATGCCTCCAGGCAAGTTTAACTTATGCACTCTCCTTTTTGTTAAATGCCCTGTGCCTTTTCATAAGGAAACCTGCTAATTTTAACAGCTCTGTTGCTTGCTCCCTTTCTTTCTTTTTCCCTCTCACAGTCTGTTTGTCCTTTCTTCTTTATCCCTCTACTGCTGCTGCTGCTTCCTAGATGAGATCACAAAAACCCAAACCTGATACATTGAAGTGCTAGTATTCAAAAGCACCGATTATTTTATGCTAATGAATGAACAGTCTAGTAACACAATATTTCACTTGTTGTGCCCTCCTGGTGGTAGCACAAGATAAATCCAACAGTGTCTTTAATTAACTAAAGAAAGCAGAAACAAATCTCTGTGGGTTAATAATATTTATGGCCTAAAAATGAACAAACTATAGAAAGAGAGAAAATAATGTGACACAATTCAGAAAAAAATGTAATTAATATAAAATTTGCATGTATTCTGGAAAGCATATCCATAAAGATGTGTAAGGAAGGCACAATCCTATGTGAAACAAGGCACTAAAATTAAGGTGATCACTGAAGAGTTGGAAAACACTTTTTTCAATTTATTAAAAAAAAAAAAAAAAAAAGGAAGGCAAATTTCTCTGGAAGAAATGTTAGATCTTGGTGTCTACACAGGAGTCAGATCTTTTTTATCCATAAAACACGCAGTGTCATATGATGCCTGAACCTTAACTCAAGTAGCTCAACAACATGAATAAGAAAATGCCAGATCCATTTAACTGTGTCCTTTGTCAAATGCCAATAGAGATGGTGACTTTTTATAAATATCCAGTAGTTAGAAATATAAAACACTGTAAATAGATAAGGCTACTTGGGTTGTATTAATGTGAGGTCATTTCACCCATTTATGATCCTATTCTTTGGCTGGAGATACACATTTTGTCCTAGCCTTTAAAATAGCCCGTTGGTCTGGCGCTCACTTAGAAAGAAGTCTGCACAGACCTACAACAAAGGAGATCCCAGAAAAAGCATCAGGGGTCTATATCACTCAGGCTCTAACGGATCTCAGAAAACTCTATGGGATGTACAGATGCACTTTCAGCAGTATAGCCATCTTGCAGACTCTTTCATGAGACTCCCACTGGAACATGCACTTTTTGGGGTGCATCTAAGCAAAGAATCCCTGTAGAACTTAAGGACATAGCAATGCACCGTCCAGTGGAAAACACTTCAACAACAGATAGTTGAGGTTGCTGTTGTGACTGAAACCCTTACTTGAGCCTGTGAGACTTGTTCTTTCATCAAATTGCTTTAGTTTAATTGAGAATTCTATATTCACACACAGGGCATTAGCATGCTGGGATTAAAGTAATGAGCGTTTCTATGATGGAGTGAAGATGGAATTTTCTAGCAGTTGCACAACCAAATATAGAACAATGACAATACAGCGTATTTGAAATTTGCCTTGACCACATGCACAAACCACGTGAAGTGCTAAGAAGTTCTGACTTCATAGCCTAACCACTTCCTGATCATGATATTTTTATACCACCTTTAGATTGTTCCATCTTGATATCACTGCAGCATTGTCTGATTTAGGATTTACAACATTTATTGACAGTAGGAAAACACATTCCCCCTCATATCTCTATAATTCTTCAGATCCTAATGCTGACCATGATCTCATTACCCATTGCTCAATGTCCAAAACTTGCTGTTTACGTTGAATAGATATTTCAGGATGATATGTAAAAAGATTTGTTAATATTATGAGATCGATTCACTGCAATGAATTTAAAACAGAGAATACTTACTGACGTGTGTCACTACATCACACACACTGTTGATGCACACCCTTGTTTGTAAAGCCTAAGGGAAACTCAAGGTCCATCACAAGGTAACCTCTAAACAGAAAAGCAATAAAATATGCCAATGAAGAAAAAAAAAAAAAAAAGTATTCATGAAAACACACAAGGAATTATGAGAAATATTTTAACACTTGTCCAAGTAATTTTTGGATACAAGCAGTATCCAAATACAAGCAGTAATTTTTCTGGCACACCTCATTACTGCACTCAATGCCTTCAACTCCAGTTGCAAAGCATTGTCCAATGCCACATTCCCACCTGAGGGGTGGGAGAGGGGATTTTCTCCTTTCCAAGTCACACGACCCTTGGAGTGGAGGGAGATGGGACCTGCACAGAGGGGTAGAAATGCTCAGAGGGAAGTGCCTGGAAGAGGTGAGGGTTCTCCAGCCAGATAATAGAGCAAAGGAGTGTTTGCCACTCCAGAAGCCTCACCACAAGATATGCCACAGGCAGCAGCTTGGCAGCTCCCTCTGAACCTATGGTGAAGGGTTTGGTTGGGTGGTCCCAGAATGGCACCATGTCCACACCACCATCATCTCTTCTGTCTTCTGCAGCTGGATAACCACATGCTTGGGACACCTGAATTTTTGAAAGGTACAGGCAGATCCTCAGCCAGTTCCACCATCTGAAAACTGAAAGAGGGGAGGTTTAGGTTGGACATCAGGAAGAAATTCTTCACTGAGAGAGTGGTGAGGCGCTGGCACAGGCTGCCCAGAGAAGCTGTGGCTGCCCCATCCCTGGCTGTGTTCAAGGCCAGGCTGGATGGGTTCCTGGGCAGTTTGATCTCGTGAGCTAGTGGCTGGCAGCCCTGTCCACGGCAGGGGGGTTGGAACTAGGTGATCTCTGAGGTCCCATCCAACCCAAGCCATTCTATGATTCTATGATCTGTTTGTCTCCCCTTCCTTCACAGTGTCTATCAAGAAAGACAGAGATGCATAGACAAGCAAGTTGATAAATGGGGGAAAAGATTTAAGAAATAAACAGGCCAAATTCCATTCACACCTGTTCCTCTTGAACTCCACTGAAGATATCATGGTCCAGAAACATCAGGTTCTCTCTGTTTTTATATGGCAAATAGCGTTTTTTTGGGGGGGTTAAAAACTAACTTCAATTAAATGTTATCACTTATCTACATGCAAGACGTGCATGTAGCACACTAATTTAACACACATTACTCTTTATGTAACTGGAAATCGGGGACAAATGCACATATATAGAACTGATAAATGTAGAAGCTCCTCTACTTTAAATGCCTCTGAATTTTTCCACTGCTCATGCTAAATGATTTCTGTCAATATTTTAATTTCAGTTGGGAAGGGTGGAATCAAAGAGTGACATCCAGGAAAATTGTTGTCAGCAAAGTGGTGACTACATACCATAATTAAGAAATAATTTAAAAAAGGAAGAAACTTGATATAAATGCTGTTGTATTTTTGTGAGTTTAGTATGGAAGAATTAAGGATGAGAAGACATATTCAGAAATAAACATTACAATATTCACCAATGTATACTATTGTAAGATGTATTATATACGTAAATGGCCATTTCTGTAATCAGAAGAATATTAATGCAGTAGCTAATAAATAAAATAAGCACCAAAGGACGAGAATATGACCTTAAAATCCTTACTCAGCTGCCCTATTAACTTTCTGAACACCACTGAAAGTGTGTGTCAGCTGCTTAAATTAAAGGGAGAGTAATTAAAATTACACAAATAATAGGTGACTGGGGTCAGTCTCCATCACCCTATCTCCTATATTTCAGAGTATTTTACATTTTTTCCATCAATATGCGATCTTAATTTTCCTTGCACATCTCTCAGGTAGTCTTGGTTTAAAAACAACTTACCATAAGAAGCATAGCTGTTGACTGATGGTCAGAGCACAAGTTTTGGGTCTATACTCAAATCCCTTCCCATAGCATAGCAGGTGAGCCGATTTCTTTGAGTATATCTGAATACCTCTTTTTAAAAAAGTACTTCTAGTAGTTGGGGAAAAAAAAAAAAAAAAAAAAGAAGAAAGAAAAATCAGATCTATATTTCTGATCTATATCTAAGATCCCTTTTTTTCCATGAAGAGGGCTTACACACAGCAAATGAGCAAAAAAGTTATACTCTTCTCTGGGACATTACAAGTCACAAGTAGAACAGAGAAAACCTCAATGTTAACCCACACTTTTGTATTTCTACAAAATAATAATAGTAACAATCATAATAATAAAAGACTTGAAAAAACAAGACTGGGAATTGAAGTAGACAAGAGAAACCCAAATGGCAGCTAAACAGAAAACATTGAGAGATTTCTCTTAATGCCAAAGCATTTTACAGTTTTTGCTGGAAGTCATTGTACAGGTTCAAATTATTTAATAATAACCATCCTGACAATTTATAAGCATTCTAGTATTGTCCGTAAAAAAGCATTTTGAGGGCACAGTCTACGCACCACATCTAATGCACATCTTCAGCAACTCCTGAAATGCAGTAAGTGGAGTTATTATGTGCTGCTAGTACTATGTATTGATAAGAAAAAGAGGAAAGGTCTAACATAGGTATCTGCCTTCTTTTCAGGGTGGATTCTCACCCCACAGAGGCAGGAGGGAAAGCAGGGAAGGGGACTACAGCTTTATGGAGTCCAACACACATGCATGTTTCACAGGTGCTCACACCACTTTTATGCCCTTCTCTTTGTTAGGGCAGCACTGCCTAAAGCATCAGGCATTGGTCCAACTCCATAATAACTATGGAGGATTCAGAGACAACAAAAGAAGGGAAACAATAAACTAAGATATGAAGCTATTATTATTGTTCGTCACATAAATAAGTATTCAAAGCCTTTGCAGTTTCACGTATTGATTCATTACTGCTAATAATGGATTTTTGCCTAATTTTACTACCCTTAGTCCAGTTAAACCTGATTCATAGCTCCCTCTGTGTGATGATGTCCCTTAACGTGTTATAAAATTCACTCCTCATTAAATAATCATGATTATTTTTCCAAAAGATTTAGCAGAATTGAAACTATTCGGTTTTCTTCCTCCATGGTACCACCTGTACAAGCTGTAGGTCAACATACTTTTTGTTGAGGCGGTGCTGTGCTCTGGCTTAGGTTTGTATGTGCTCATTAAAGCTCTGATTTCAGTGGGACCTCCAGAGATCTGTAGTGAAGTCCTGCTGTTACTGCTATTAGCTGTAGCTCTGGAGAGCCATACAGGACATTTGCTGTATTACGCCTGAGGGTAAACCCAGCTCTCTCATCTGGAAGAGGTATTCTGATCAATGGTGAGTATGACTGATTCATAAAATGAGCCCTGAATAAGCAGAAAAGGAAATCTTCCAAAATAGTCAGAGGAGAAGTGTAGGTGAACACAACCAGGAGTTAGCCAGAAGAGGCTTTAGCAGTCTCATATTTTCTCTTACAAATTCTGGCTTTTGTGTCTTGTCTTTCTCCCTTGAGTTGCACAAGGCAAAAGCCCATCAAAGGTAGAAGTTTTGTCTCAGAACTCACACAGCAGTAAATTGAGTGGACTAAAATTAAAAAGAAAAAAAAAAAAACCCTACAACAACAGCAAAAGAAAAGCAAGTTACCTACTACCACTTTAAACTTTATGCCTACAAAGTGATGAGAAATATCACTAGCTCTGGTAAAATACAAGGAAGCGTGTTGTATATATTTAATATACCAGTATGTTTTGCTGTGTTTCCAAGGCTTTTGACTACAGAAAATCTACTGAGACTGAAGATCTCCAACAGATAGAAATTATTCATTTGGCACAAAATAAAATTAGATTAAACCAAACCAAATAGATTAAAGCAGTCTGCATATCTTTCCCCTCCTTGCTGGCTCTGAAATTCTGCTTTATATGTAGCTCCATAGAAATCTTACTCTGCATGATATTGAATTCTGATAGGATGCAGCTACGCCACTTAACCAGCTATTAGAGATGATGGGGAATCGCTCTCTTTTTGTGAAAACTCAGAAATGTACAATTCTACCTCATGACAGAAAAGCACAGCAGTGGCTACACACTCCTCTTGCCAGTGTAAAGTAATCCTCCCTCCAAATCATGACTTCTCCTCAGGAAAGAAGTGAGAGGCTAAAATACACTCCCTTCCCATACCCCACACCTTGCACAATGAGAGCAATTCAGTGTAGACTTGCTGCTGTGTAGGGTGACTTCTTGCTAGCTGGGCCTTGGATGCGCATGCCTGGAGGTCAGGTAGGGCCACCAGCATCCAGCTGCCTCTGCATAGCCATTCTGCATGGGGGAAGCCAGCAGCTCTCGGGTAGGACACTGACTGATAGAAGATCTTTGGTTAGATTTTTTGCTCTACATGTAAAGTTTGGGAGTTTTCCTGAGTTGCAGTTCTTTCTTCAGGTAGTTAAGGAGTTGTAGTTATTTTATTCTTCAGCTATAACATATGGAGACTAAGTGAGCCAATACAAAAATAAAAATCTGTCTCACCGTCTCTCCATCTATTTATCAATCTTCCGATTTTTCTAGTATTCATCTCTTCCTTGTATTTTTGTCACTTCTCAGTAACACTGAAGACAGATGGGAAATGTAGTTTCTTACAAAGTCATTGCTAGTTAGAATGTCACTGAACTTGAAAGAACTTTATTACAGTCCTCCTAAAAATTGTCTCCCTTCAATACTTTCCTAACCACCACCTTTTTGTGATGGCTGAATTTAAGAAGGAAATTCTCATTTTAAACAGTCTATTTTTACAGCAACTTATCAAATAGTGGCCTTTAGCTGTTGTTCTGTGACAGCCACTCTATTAAAATCCTGATGTAAACAAGTGGAGAAGGTGAACTAGAAGTGCAGATATTTGCACAGCATTACTGTCAGGTAAAATTTTAAAGATAGGTTTTATGAACCCATTATTTGCAGTCAAGGCTTTTGACTACAGCATCTGAAATCATTTAAGTAGACAAAGTGTTTTGTCAAAACACACTGCTGGGAGTCAGTATGTAGCTTCTTTTTATGTAATTCAGTTTGGCTCTGTTGTTTGCATGAAAGTGGGATATCTAGCTGGGCAGCAAGAGTGGAGCTGTGTATGATCACAATATGGTGACTTTCCACTGTAATTAACGTTAAATGCCTTTTGTTTTCATTTAGTGCCTAATGAATGCATAATTGCACTGTACATACAGACCTACCAAGGAAGACGCTTGAGGGCTTCTAAATACAAACAAGACCCAAAGATTTTTACAGCTGTCTTCTTAGGAGTCGGAGGTGCAAAAAAACATGTGGCCACTTAAAAAGCACCAATCTCTGTGTTTTGCTCAACATAGCATTTGAGAGAGATGGGCATTTTAAAGAGGTAGAGCTATTGTTGCTTTTTCAGTCCTGAGCCCCCAGCCCAAGGTGATGGTGTACAGGACTGCCCTGTGCATGCTGGCTTGCTATGGCCCTCTGAGGAGTTAAACAAGGGCAGCATTGTTAAACTACAGAGCTCTCTCCACCTCAGAACACTACTCTGAATTTGATGAGAGTGTCTGCACATGAGGTACCTTTCTGAACAACGTAGCCTAAATGTTCACCAAGTATTTGCCCATCCACTTTAGAAACTACCTGGTCTTCACAACTCCAGCTCCACTACTTCATCTGGAGTAACATGCAGCACAGAACATGACGCAGGCTGTTAAAATGAAGTTCTGCAAACCTGATGCTGTTTGCTGGGGTTATCCTGAAGTACCAAGCAGTACCCTTGAAATATGGACTACAATCATTTCATATGAATTAGCATTTTGGCCAAGCCATACCTTACAGTATTTTTCATCCTAATTTTGATTGAAACCTGCACTTCCCCAAAAGTCCTACAGCAGTTCCAAATGTAATTTCCAACACACTTCACTCAGCTACTGCTGTCAGTAGAAACCATGACAGGTGAAGGAGAGGCATTTAGCTTCTCACACGGTAATAACACACCACTTTGAGGCGTCTTGTGTACTATAGTTTGAGAACCTCTAAATGAAATACATAGAAGACAGTAAGCTACAGTACTTAAGCTGCAGGACATGGGGACCAGCTCTTCTCCATTAGCATATTGGCAGAACAGTAGTAGATAAATGGAGAAACCTGCAGAGATAATGAGAAAAAGGAAGCATTTAGCAGACAGTAGCAATGATGAGTGCAAGGGGAGTAAGATAAGCAGTACAAAAGTTGTCAGATAAAAAGTCAATAACTTGGTGCAGTAAGATTATATGTCTTTTAGCAGATCCTTTCCATCCCGCTCTTCCTTTTAGAACTTTATTTTGATCTGCTACACATCAAAGCCAGATGAATTGTGTAAAATGCTCAGGCATCTTCTGCCAGACATAATCCTACATCTGTGCACATAAATCAGATTATTAAACTAGTTATTACATAGGGTAGGGATTGAGAAAGCTAACAAAAGGAAGAAAGCCTCAGTCACCGATGTATGTTACTAACAGCTGTCTACACAACCGTTTAATACCACTGTAGCTGCATCAGTTAAGAAAGTGATTAGAACAGTTTTATACTGTGTATATAATTTATTTGAAGATGATTCCTACCTTAGCATAGCATCTACCTGCAACGATGGTGCTGTTATAGCAGTACACTTCACACAGGACTCCAGAAACATCTTTTGTGAATCAGTCGATCCACAGAGCTGTAATATTCATGTATTCATACTGCCACATTTCAGTTCAGTACTCCCTTCCTTTCAAAATTAGTCCCGGTTGTACCATTGAATCTACACTATCTTCGAAGCCAATTACTTGGTGCAATATGACTGCTGCTAGTATACCAGCCTTAAGGCCTGTTCTGCCACAGTTGCAGAAGCGGCACTGAAATGCCATGCCACCAGCCAAGCTCTGTTTGGCTCTGATCCAGCAAAGCACTTAAACACCTGTTCAGCTTAAAGTATATGAGTAATCCCATAGAAGACAAGATTATAAATTCTTTGAACAAGTACCTGCTTAGATTCATAGACTGTGAAAAGAGAAGGGAACATCTAAACATCTTGTCTGACCTGCTGTATACCACAGGATTTCCTTCAGTTCTGTCTTGCTCAATCTTTACTCTCTTTCAGAAGAAAAAATCCAGCTCCAATGTTTAAATATTTTTGGTCATGGAGAAACTACCACAGTTCTGCATAAATTGTTTCAATGACTAACAATCCTCACCAGGACAAATATATACTTTTATTTTCCATCAAGATTTTCCACACTCCTTTGGACTCACTGAATATTGTTGTGTTTTATTAATCAAACTGAAGAGGCATGTATTATCACATTTCTCCTTCACATACACACTTAGAGACTGCAATTAAACCAGCCCTTAATTTTTACTTTGATGAATTGAGAGATAGCGCTCTCTGAGTTTCTGAGTACTCAGTAGATTATTTGTCCTTTAATCATACTCCTATCTCTTCTCAGACCCCTCTTGTGATGCTCTGCATCCCTACAAATCTGGTTTCTGGAACAAGACGTAGTATTTCAGGAGAGGTCATTGCTCACCTTAGAGGCAATGGAGATTTCTGCCTACACACCTATTTTTCTTCACCAAGGGTAAGATGGGATCTTTTGGCTTCATGTTCACACTCACACTTTCCAAAAAGTTACAAATTATGCTTCACCTTCATGCCAATCCTTTCAGTGTAATTGTTTTCCAGGATAAGTGCACTCTTCTTGTGTCTCCACACATTCTGTTTTTGCACCTCAGTGTACGATCTTACCTTCACTGAAATACATAGTTTGATTGTGCCTAACTCAGTTGTGCCCAAGGTACTCTATAAGAGTTTTCGTTATTCCTTCATCTCTTATTTATATGCTGTATTCACAGCCTTGGTGTTTTCTACAACTTGTAATGTATTTCTTTCACACTATTAATTAAGGCAACAAAAAGAGCAAGATTAACAACACACTAGAAACGTGCATACTCTGCCTACTCGGTGGATAACACACCATTTGCAACTGCATTTCTGAGACTAATTTTATGTTTAATATATTTAATATGTTCTGCCTTGTAATATTCAGGTTTTGTAATAAAATGTTGTGTGATATCAGATCAGAACAGTTTACGTAAGAACTATAATTTCTCCCTATACATGTATAACATCCTAAAATTTTCATCAATAGATATCAA
>VXAV01011790.1:108351-154207 GCA_013399715.1 Alectura lathami
AAAAAAAAGGAAACATGCAATGAAATTCAGAAGCTAAATGAATAAAAAGATAACTGATTTGAAAATCAGAACATTGTTCAGAGAAGTCCAGTTTAAAGATGAGCTTGATTGGGCTTGTATTGGTTACTTGTACAAAACAGGGCATTTTCATAAAGACTCAGATTCCAGCTGAACTTTCAATGTTGAGAAAAAAGGTGTATATTTATTAAGGATGATTGTTTTTTTATTTTTAATGTAAACTTCGCAAAACTCTAAAAGCAGTAATTAATGACTAAAGGCATATGCCTTTTAATCTTATAAATTACTGACCTGCTTATATATTTACATACACCAGGCAAATATATAAATGCACAAGTTTTACAAAATAAGCAATACAATTGCCCCATAATTATGTCTTCAACGTGACCAGTATTCCCACAAATTTTGCACTTGCTGTTCTTTCAATGAACAGAGCCTTGTGTGACTCCACTTTCACACTGGTTTGTTTCTGTTTACGATGAGTATGTGTTGTGATTCTGCTTCAGCCCAGACATATGTCAATCACATAACAGTCATGATATAAATGCTATCTCACCTCCATTTCCCAATTATAAAAAAGAGAATTAATACAGGGACATCTGTTTGACTGACAAGTATCTATGCAGATAGAGCTCTGTGCACAGATTTGTAATAAACACAGGTGCAAATGAACAGCTTCGTAATATTTCTGCAATTTTTATTGTGATGCGGTCACACAATAAATGCTGATTGAAGAAATAACTAGATAGTTGATCTGATATAATATGGTAATTAGCTTAACTTCATTTTATATTTCTGAATTCATCACTAAATTTTCCATTCAGAGTGCAAGGATAATACTGAACTAGAGCCAGCTGGACCACGGTTGCTTTACTCCTCATGGTCGGTAGATACTTGTAGCACCAGGACCAAAATAGCTTCCCTGATATTATGGGGCTACCACCGAGACATTTCAAACAAATGTTTCCTCTTATCATCCTTTTGACTTAGTCATGTACTTTGTAAAGCTGTAGCTATGCTGCAGTTCTTTCTGCTGCCATTTAGGGACAGATACCACTGCTGATAATTAGACCAGCCCTCAAAAAATAAAGTCAGAGAATTTGCCTTGGCCGCAGTTGTAGGATTAAGTTGTTCCTTTTGCTCACAACCATGTATGAACACTCGCGCCACCACCACAACACACTAGGGATCTGAAATGTTCTCTCAGGACTGCATTTGTCTCTAAAAGTCTTATTTTCCCATTTTGGTCAGGGCTTTTTGTTTGTAGATTTCCTGTAAAAATTACCACCACTAATATCGCCAACTTGAACATTTACTGAGCAAATGCCAGGATCATTTCTTATATTTTCATTGCAATGCGTTTTTATTTCTATAACTGCCTCAATGGTATTGTTATATTTAAACATAAAAGCCAGTTTAATTAGCTGGAAACATAAAGTATGTAAAAATGAAACTGCATAATCTTTAATCTCCCAACTGACTAGAAGCATCTGCGGAGAGTAGGAGAGGTTGGAAGATAAGAGAGAGAGAGGTATCTGAACAGGAGTGAGTTGGAGACTGAAAGATAGGTTGGGTTGTTTGCCTATGCTAACTATCCTCAAAGTTTGAAGAAGAAAATGGTGCGGCTCTAACAGCTTGTTTCATTACAAAATGGAATAAAAGTCAGGGATGCTGAGCTTACTTCTGAGAGAGGAGACTAGAAAGACAAAATCCTACTTAGATAGGCTTGAAATAATGTTTTTAATGTTCAGGAGTTCTCAGCGGATCTCCCTGGAATGTGGCTCTCATTTTCAATAAATGAACTGAGCCTTTAATAGACCACTTTTTGAAACCATTTTTGTCTTTCATAGGGTTCGTTAACAAAAGAATTTTCTCTTTAACTCCCTTCCCTAATTATTGGTCTCCATGTTTTGCTGTGGGGTCTTCCCACCACTTTTGACAGCCTCCATTCCTTGCCAGTGCACCTCTCCCCAAAGCATCTCCATGACTTTTCTGACATGTTGTATACATACAAGAACCATCCTTCTTGAAAAGACAAGCAAACAACCTAAGCCTGTGAAGCAAATGATCAGCTCGCCTTCCAGACCTTTCCTAAGTCTAATTCCCATTCTGAAGCCTACACAATCTGCAATACCCTAAAATAAAAGATAAGCAGCAAGAGATTTTAGATCACAAGTAGTGGTCAAACCTAAGCAATACACATACACTGTGTGTGCTCATGAGTGGTCTACACCGTTATAAATGCGGGGCTGCCTTGTGATATTTGTTTTCCTTATGGCTCGTTCCTCAGCTGCTTTGTCTACTAATTAAGATTGTGATAATCTTTCAAACATACTCTATTACAGATTCTACTATCATTGGTCCTTGGCCTGATCACTGGCTCTTGCTGTCACATCAGTCTTATATAAAAAAAAAAAAAAAAAATTATCAATAACATGACCAGATGCTTTCCTTTTCTTACATGAATCCTGCAATTTAGTTTTCTCCTGACTGTTCCTTAATTTTGTTTTTCTGTATTGGTGCTCAAGGCCTGGGCAAGGACATCATAGGTTATTTGAGCTACATAACAGGGAGAATCTTCTCCTAAATCATGCAGCCAAGCAGATGAAATTATTGTAAGCATGCGGAAAAATAATTAATAATTAAGAAATGCCTTATGACCATTGTGGATCAGCCTTACAGAAAAGAGAGGGACACAGTGATTAAAGAGCTTGAAACTATGTGTCAGCAAGCTATTCACTTAACAAATAGCATCTTAAATCCTTCTTGGCTTTCTGTACCACCACTGTAGCCACATAAAGCATAGCTTCTGCCCCAAGAGATTATAACTTCTGTAGAAAAGATGAGAATTCAAATAAGAAAAAAGAGAAAGCTGAAAATCACTGGGGAAAAAAAAAAAACACATGTTTTGCATGTGTTGTGTTCATCCCAAGATCAGTGGTAGGATCTTTTCTTTCCTTTTAGTCAGATGGGAGACGACAGTCAGAAAACTAACAGGCAGTGTAAGGAACAGCACTTTTTGTCACCAGACCTCAGCTAGGAGGTATCTCTTTTAGCCAAGTACTTGACCCCATCCAGCCATATGAGAAAAGGGGATGAATGAGTCATCAAGCCATGTAGCTGCCACCTCTGGCAGACACTTCAGCTGTGGAAAGTCTATAGCAACTGCCCCAGCCAGCAGGAACACCACCAAACTAGAGATGCTTTTAAACAAACCGAAGACTTATAAGCAAAAGCCCAAAAGAAAAATTGAAGTGTGTGTCAAAAGTTGGGAATGACAGCATTCGGTGAAAATTAATTTATAGTCCTAAACAGTCCCCTACTGTGTTATTGACAAATAAAACCTCACCCCAAAACAGTTTCATCCAGCAGTCTGAGCTCAGAAAAAATAATATGTGTATTTCTTGAAAGAATAAAGAACTTCCACATTTTGCTCCCCGCAATGCTAACTCTAGAATCCTTTTTCCCAAAGCAAACTTTTGAGGACAATTCCTCACAGCAGTCTCTGATTCACTTTTCAGGTCACACTATGTTTCGCCTCTGCATATACACAGCATTTTTAACTACTATTTATATCAAGATCTTGGCTGGTCAATAAACACAATCCAGTTTTTTTACCTGGTTCATCATTTTAAATGGGCACATGGACGTGACTAAATTTAACTGAGGACATGTATGCTTGAATACTAAAAGCAGTAAGTGTACCACTACCATTTACGTAACATAAAGGTTCTAATGATCTTTTGGCATAATCATAACACATCTGGCTTACTTATAATACCTTTGACACAGGAAACACAAGATAAAGAACAGATAACATAAAATAAAATTTAAAAAATTCTGAATAAATTCCTATTAGTTCCACACAGTATAACTTAAATATGCATTCCTAAATTATATTGATTTATTAATAAATTATATTGACGTATCTCATACCATATTTAATTTTTCTGGTATTAAATTTAGACCATTCATACCATCACAGGACATAACAGATAGAAAATACCAATTCTTGAGGTAAATTTTCTTTAAAAGTTCAGTTTGACTTTGACATTTACAAGGACACTTCATATAAAACTAACTCACAAACATTTCAGTCCTAAAATGTTAATGCACTACAAGGTTAATTGCTCTTATTAATCCATTAAACAAGAACTGTATGCCCTTTCTTATATTAACCATTATTTACTTTTTTCATTCTTCTGTCCAAAGTCCGAAAGCTCTTATCTTTGTTACAAAAACTAACAAAATGTTAGTACAGATAAATCTCACAAACTTAACTGGTTTCCATTTGTGTAACTTCAATAGTTCTAAAAGTCTGGGCATAAAAAAAAAACATGTAGCAAACAGGGTGGTCAGCAGTTTTTTGAGATCACTTGCTGAAGCAGTTCAAGGAAAAGAGGCTAACATACCTCTTCTCTAGTTAAGAAAATATTTCTTTTTTTTCCCTTGTCTGTGATTTGAGAACAAGAGAGGAGATTTTATGTGCATATGTAGCAATGGTAAGCAGCTGTGAAAACCTCCCACCCTAAAGATTGATGAATATATGTTTCATTAACACCAGCACATCTGAAAGACATTTGACACTTTGGAAGACCAACTATGGTTCTTTAAAATGCCTCAGCTGAAATTCCTCAGAATATGGTCTTTAACGGCCATTCAAGGAGCCTTAATTGCCTTCTCCGTTTGAAAATGTGTAAAACCTTAGCTTCTGAATGTATCTGACGACAGCCCAGTTTATTTTGCTAGAATATTTGGAAATAGACTTGCATGAGCAGATGTGAGACCTACACCACTAACATTTAAAAAACCTTTCTGAAATCTTTTTGAATTCCTCTATTCTGTTTATCCTGGTTTTCTATTCATAGTACTGATCAGGGAGCACAGCCACTGATTTATGACTTTAAAGAATCATCACACTGCACGAATATCAAACAATTAATAACCATAGAGCAAATGCTTTGTGACCATCCCATGGCATTGTCATTGAACGGCTTTGAACAATGAGCACATCTGTAAGGCTCAATATCTGTTTGTGGGCATAGTGCAAAGAAATCCAGAAGCTGAACAAAGTGGATAACTGTTTCCTGCAAATAACATTTTCCGAGTACTTCTAGCTCCGACACAGTCCTGGATGGAGGCCATCCACCCAATGCTTGTAAAGAAAGAGCTCTCCTCCAACGGGGTGCCTACCAGTGGTACAGGTGGAGGGCCCTACAGGATGCTTGTCTCACACCCCTGGAGAAAAGATTGGCCTCCACTAATACATGTGGTAGCACTGAGGGCAGGCAGGAAGGTTTCCATGCAGACTCAGGTAAGCTCAAAGGCTTTTGTCCATTCAGAATGAAAAGTACATTGTACTTGACAATAAACCTGCCATTTGAAACCTCAGGGGTTTTAATCTTATAAATAATAGAGTTCAGAGAAGAAGGGTTTGCAAGTCTGCATAGCTCTGCCTGGAATTCAGATTTATGTAATGTGCTCATAGGAACATGGTGCTGAAATGCACACAAGTGTTAGGGCATTTGAGATTCAAAGACTATATTGCACAAAAATATGCAATAGAACACTAATATTTCTCTCTGTTATGCTGTTTTCCCCAGCTGCTAGGAGAATATCCATCACTCAATGGCAGGTCAGAGCTATTCACTCCACTGCTTACGGTGACATAGCTTTTTACTTTCTGTTGGAGATCCTGTTAACTAGCATGATGTCCACAGCTGAGGAAACTATTTGAAATCTGTAAAATATGCCTAAAATTTACTAACATTAATGAACACATACAGTAAAATAATTTTCATTTATTAGGACTGATAATAAATTTTTCTTTGTGTATTCCAGCCTACATATTATGAGAAAATTAGAAAAGCAGGGTTACTGTCTTCCTTGTGTTCAATGAGATAGTGAAATGATTCATTTATAAAGTACATAATATATGTACGTATTTTAGACCTATAAAACAAAAGGTACAGGTCTAGAATTCTTCTCTGGGCATCAACAGAAAAGTTGCAGTAGGTCTACTGCAAAATAAACTCATACCTCAAATGCATACAGGCATCAGAAAAAAGAAAAAAAAATCTACCATTTTAAAATGCAAAAAACTGATTTGAAAACTTTAGCAGGTTAAAAAAAAATGTGTTAAATGCATTATGGGGTTCCTTTGTCTGGCAAGGCCATTCAGAAAACTGTGAGCATTCTTTGCACTGTCCTCTCGTAACACCCAGAATATTAAAATGGCAAGCATGAAGCTGTCAGCCGATGCAGTTTCACTGTGGGGATGTTATCACATGCAGCTTTGCTGCGTTATTCATTGCTTGCAGCTCTCCAATCAGATAACCTTAACAAACATGGTGCTATCAATTGCCAGATGCAGTATGTGCTATGCAGCATCTAGTTTTCGATGGACTAAAATGGACCTGAGAATTCTTCTCTTTATCAACCATCAGGCACACGACGAGATTCACGAGGAGTATCTGGAAGCGTGCTGTCAAGTGCCAATTAGTGATGTTGCTGACCCAAAAGATACAGAAGATTGTAGAAGAAGCAGCCCAGTATAATTCTACACTCCAGTGTCCTTAAAGCAGACTATCGTTTGTGAATGCACTCCTGCAGATGAAAGGGAAATAGGAGGTCAGTTATTCCTGTCTTCAACAATCTTCTACAGTCTTATTATGAATTGTAAATAGAATCACTATCAATCTGCTCTTCCTGCACTGGAAATCAGTGTGAATGGTTCAGGAAAGCAAAACACTGATAATATTGTCTCTCAAGACATCAAGCTGAAGGCTACACACTTTTCTCCATGTGTGGGTCTGTCTGGCAGGAGGTCACCCTTGTCTCCCTCCGTGCCCTTCTTGGTTCAGCATGTCCCCCCACTTCCCCATGGCCATAGGGAACAAGAAGGTCATGCAGCCGCTGTGCTGGGAACCTGAGCTCTTCATCATTTGAAGACAATCTGAAGATTCATGAACAGCCAATGGAAACGTCTGCCACTTCCTCAGAACAATTCTCAGCACAATCTGGGAAAATGTTCTTATCATTTAATATGGTTTTATCATGAAGTGTCCCTACTTTCAGAACTGTAAATGATTTTTACAAGATCAAAAGCAGAATTTCATGCGCAGGTCTTTGCCATCTTGAATTGCATAATAAAAACCCCTTATTAAAAAGACATCACTCCTGTGCGCTGAGAATATACGACAAGTTTGGATATGAAGGGACCAACCTATGTGCAGTCCTCTTCATCTAAGGGTTACTGTATGCAGTAGTCACTGTAGATACAATACATTATTAATTAACATATACAAATCCTATTTATATTAAAAAAGCTTGCTTTGTGAAGGAGACATAATTCCTGTTATTACCATGCCAAATAGCAGAAAACAAATACTATATATAAAACTAACAAAAATACAGGATAATACAGCCACAAATTTGGAGTGTATTTGTATTCTACACACATTTTTTGGTGCATGACCACTATTTTTCATGGTAAATTATGTGTGCCAACACTATTTTTCTGAGGGGACTCATACCTGAATGGCAAGGTTTTGAAGGAGCAGAGCCTGTATGGGAGCACTGTAGGAGCACTGTATGGACCTGTGATACTTATGCTACACAGCTATTGTATATGCAATAGGTTTGTGACTTCTTAAAGTATATATGCACAGAGGAGGTAAAAATTACTTCAGAAGTGCCTAGGCAAGCATGAGAGGGTGCAATACTCTCCTTCACACCACAAAGCCCCCAAACAGTTTGCTGCCAAACCAGTCATGTTCCAGAGTCCACTGAAGTTGTGACATCTCCCCACTACCTCTCCAGTTCAAATACCATTGAAAGCATGTGTCAAACAAACATTAAACAAAGTTGAACAAACTCTGAGCTTATTCTTATATTGGATCCTATGGGAACATAATAGAAACCTGTCAATAATGCAGGGAAGACCAGATGAAGCTGACAAACTGTCTCCCTGTGTCATAATTTAGCATACGAGCAGAACTATTCTCTGGGAGGTGCCAGGCAATTAGAGGACAAGTCACAACAACAAAAGCATTCCTAACCAGCATGAACATTTGTCAAGCTATGGAAACAATTTACAATGTTTTCAGAACCGTGGTTCAGGTCAGTTCATTTTTATACTCTCCCATATGGTTCTGCTCCTTCTATTTCCAGAATGAACCCTATTTACCTGGACGGTTGCTGTAGAAAATATATTGTTTGCAGAGAAAGTGAGAGTCATCAATAAAGAAAACTTCTCAGGATACGTATATTGAGTATGTGCATTGGTTTGATCTGCCAAGAGAAGAAAATGGCAAGCTGCTTGTTTTCTACTTTAGAGGTATCTGAGAGCAGGGCACCGGTCAGCCTGTATTGTGCCTTCTGGAGGCTCAGCAATAAAAGGACAGTTTGGGTGGAGAGAGCAAACGAAAGTGGCTTTCAGCCACATTTTCCCCTTTATGAAGCTGAGCCTACCAGCATACCAAATAGCATTCGCACTGCATTTTCGCTTCTCCCCAAGCCTGGAAACAGAGAAGATCAGTTCAACTCTCCCATGCATAACAAGCAGCATGGTGGTCATGGCTCTCCTGTCCCTGAAGCTGGAAGAACAAAGGTCATATGCAGCTCTCTATGCCAAACCCTTCACTCCATGCCACTTCTTACAAATCTGGCCTTCCCTCACCACAAATGAACCCCAAGCAATGTTCCTCCTGTTCCTAAGTGTTGATGCAACAAAAAACACTACTGCTCTTATAGTCACACTTGACAAGCTAATTTCCTTCCACAGTAAAGTTAAAGAAGCCTAAATACAAGGAGAATAAAGGATCGCTCTAGCTCTGTAGTAAACTAATATAGAGCGTTCAAAGGGCTTAGGAAAAGGGATTTCTTTGCTTTTCCCCTAATGGATCATGCAGTCTGTTGTCCATACTGAAGTGACATATTATGCTCGAGCTTTTTGGAAGCAACCATGGAGGGCAGAAACAAATTTTATGATGTCAGTTAGTATTATACTGGCTAACTCCCATGAAACTGGCACCAAAACCTAAGCACTAGCCTGTGATTTGTGCAAAAAGCAGGACATTGGGGGTTAGTAGAGAATTCATTCATGGTAACTGCAATGGATTCATCATAAACAGAAGACTGCAGTATTTAGTTAAAGATGGAGAGGAATAATAGTTTAGCACTTCTTTCAGAAAAGGTGAAGTTCAATGCAAACGGAGAATGTCTTCTCCATGAAGCTGCACAGAAAAATACGTTTGCATTCATGTGACATTGAGAAACAAATGACAGAGAATTTTCCATTGATAATTTAATTTGGGGGCCAGAGGGCCATCAATAACGTCATAAGCATACAACATGGAGTCAAGTTTATCTCTGAGACAAGCAATCACAGTACAGATCCTTTCAGCACGTTTGAATTTGACTCTATGGAATGCAAAATCTCAAAAAATATAAATAAGTGGTAGGAACAGATTCGAGCACACCTCAGATCACCATGTCTTTATGCTAAATACTTAAAGTACAGAAGAATGAACCTGTAGATATGGGGAATGGAGTATAGGTGCTGAACATCTCTGTCTCTTACCTATATTAAAAGAAACTACAGAAACAACAGGCAACTGTCATCTGTCAGGGTCGTTATAGCACAAAAATTTAGCCCTGATTACTAGAACCAAAATACATTAGGAGACTTGATTTCTGGAGTAAAATTTACCCATCCAAGTTGAAGATCCAGGTTCCTTTAGTGGTGTACATTTGTCACTGAAATCAAGGATTTTTAGCAGAAAGTATGTGAGTGATGTTTAAACCCACTAGGAAATGAAGAAGAGAGGCTAATAACCCAAAATCATATTTCCCATAGGATTAAGCTATGCACATAGAGCCCTCAGTTAGCATTAATGTGTAATTCACATTCAGCAAAACCCTCTGACTCACAGGCGCTTTGTTCCTTGAGGGCTAGGCAACTGGATTACTCCTTATTTTTTGAAGATGGATGGTGGTGATGCTGCTGCTCATCTTTTATGGCAGTGGTTAAAGCACTCACCCAGAAACTGGCGAGCTGACTATGGTTCAGTGACCTCCTCAGAGTGAGGGGGATCAAATCTACAGCTTCCAGCCCAGCCTCTGGCTGCCAAGTTAAGCCACAATTGCTGGAGATTTGGGCAAGGAGGGCAGAGCAGGGAATGAAGGAGAGAGACAGTCTGCTTCCCGCTGAAGCTGCATGGCTGTTCAGCAAAGGATGCAAGATTTATAGGGACAGAGATAAAGAGAGAATTAGAAAAATGTAGCTTGACCCTAGTCTAAACACAAGGGCTTCCTCTGGGAGAAAGTAAGAGCCATCCTCATCAATGTTTTTAATGCTGCTAATTAATTAAGTTTTAAACAAGATTTTACAGTAAGATTTTCATATATGTGAGATGGAGTCACTCTTTAATACATTTATCAACTTTAATGAAGAGGTGGTTTTGCAGCAGATGCCTGACAAAAGGTAGTGCTGGGCTGCGGAGCCACGCTCTGTGCAGGGTGACAAGCACCATCACCCTGAGAGCCACATGCATCACCACCCAGGCCGAGCAGCCGCAGTGTCCCAGCAGAGAGCACCCCAAGGACCACCCATGTCACCACATCCACCGAGCAGCCATGGTGTCCCAGCAGGGAGCAGGTGAACAGGAACGGGCGCGCTCTGGGGCTGCAATCACCCGAAGGCATTTTCCTGTCTTCATGCCAGCTGAAGGCCAGCTACAATGCAGGACGCCCCGTGCAGTCACACCAGTACCAAGTGCTGGCCTTGAACACCGAGGTTCACCAGTAATAGGGTGCAGAAATAGCTGGTGTGAAAGAAAACTGGCAGTGCAACAAAGGCGATGGGGAATGAAGTTGTATGTGAGTACTCACAGGAGGAACCAGAACCAGCTGCTTGCTGAAGGTGGTCTTCTCCTGGAAGGGGGAGTGGAGGTCTGGTGCAGGCTCCCCTCGCACTGCCACTCGAGCGCACCCAGCTCTGACGACAGAAAGGGTGAGCAAGTACCCTTGACAGGAAAGCTGAAAGTAGGCAAACTTCAGGATGCCATTTGGGTGCTCTCTTAAAGCAGGCTAAAGCCTAATGAGATTGGTGTCTTGTACACTTTTCAGTACATTAAACGCTGTTTTGTTTCGATTGCTTCCAAACTCATTCACCAGTCAGGTTACAATTATTGCTGCCCCTGGAAGAACCTCCTAATTTTCTCACTATTGTTCAGTCAGACACTTTAGTTAGTCACTATTTGGGGCGAGCGCTGGAGATGTCACGGGTTTACTGATTTCCTTTTTAATTTAATCTCTATTTTATTTAATCCTAAAGAGTTTGGAGATCAGGAGCTATGCAAAGAATTGCTTCTTTGTGCAAAGTTTGTTTTGGTTGGCTGACAGTGAATTTGTAGCCACAGCAAAGGCTTTGATACACCAGGGAGAAAATCATGCTTTTACCTAATCTAACCAAACCAACCTTGTTCAGATTGATTCAGTTTCCAGCCTTGGCTCTGACCTCACCCTTACCCTCAATCCTGCCTCACTTTCACACTGAGTATTTTATACAGCCTCTATTTTCTCCCTGCATAGCTTCCCCCCAGCCCCCTCCCAAACCAGCATCTATGTTCTCCTCATCAACCATTGCTTTAGAAATCTTCAGGCTGGATGGGCAGGCATGCAGTGCTGGCAGGTGGTGTAGCTGTTAGGCAGCTTTGTGTATCACTAGAGATCTGATGCTATCAAATTTCTTTTCCCCCAAAGACTAAAGAGAGCAAGCCTTTGTAAGCATGCAGGAGGGGGATGAAAACAGTTTGTCTCCTGAGCAGCCAGCCTTTGTCATTTTACAAATGAAATCACTTTGGAAATTTAGAGAATTAATATCATAATGAAGACGGGAGTACCCATTAGGGTGGTCTAATGTTGCTCTGGAGATATATGATGGATGTCCAGTTGCTGTAAGCCCTTATTTGCAGAGAGTCACCTCTGTAGTTGCCATTATTAGGAAGATGTCTGAAGCGGAGGATCAGACACAACCAGTGCAAGATGAGATAGTGTTTGACTGGTTTCCAGGGAACCGAAGGATACAGCCTTAGTTGTACCTGTCACTATGGCTCCCAGCTTTTTTCCCCCTTAATGTCTTTTTTAGCTGTAGGAAGTTTCTCTTTAAAGATTCACTGCTTCTCTAATAGCACAAAAAGCAGTAATAGGAACATAAAAAATGTTACCTGGATTGCAAAAGAGCTTCCGTTTATTGCAAAACAATTGGTGTAATTCATCATCAAAGGATTGCAATATGCTGCATTAGTTAGCTTCTGTAAATAAAGATAACCGGGCGATCTAACCTGTGGTGTATTACTTGCAGTAACTGGAAATATTCACCTGCTGCATCCACTTCTGGAGATACCTATCACACTGTCAGCGCAGTGATGCTGTGATTGCCATTCCTGGAAGCACAGCCTCAAAAAAGTAGAACTTCCAGGAATTATCTTAATGGGCAATTGAATCATCATTTCTAGCACTCCAGCATCTTTCCCAGAAGGACAGTTTTCCACAGACAATGATTCCAGTTAGAAGAAAATGTGGATATCCAGACCTCAATTCTTAGTCTTTCCTGGCTGATTTGCAGAGAACAGAAGCATTATGCAGATCTTAAAATTTGGAAGAAAGGCACCTAGGACATGGGAGGCTGGAAAGTATCCAGCACAGTGATTTCGCCTGCACTTAATTTTATACTTGCTATTCTACGCAGGTCATTTATTTTCTTCCAATTATCTGTGTTCCTTTAGTAATTCTCTGCTGGTCACTAACGTCGCTGCTTTGTTGCATTATTTCCCAGGAAGCTCAATAGCTGGTGTAAGCTGTCATGGCTGCAATGTCTTCCATGAGAATTTACGCTAGGTCAGTAATCTGTAAGAAACTCTGCTTAAATTGCCTTAATGTCCACACTTTTCCCCAGCCATGGGTGCACGTGAAGCAGCTTGTTGTTGCTAGCCTTTTCAAATAAATTCAGCATGATGGGGCCACACTTCATTCTATACGTAATCAGTACTAATTTGGGGGAGTAATCAGTGGTAAATAAAAATGAGTGCTGTTGAAATACCCTTTGTGTGTGTTCTCATGAATTACTCATGAAACAGGGGTTACAAATTTCTGCCCCAGTAATGGATCTGTACTGCTTTTATTTTGTTTTAATATACAGTGGTGGTGGCGGTTTTGGGTTTTGCTTTTTTTTTTTTTTTTCCCCCCAAATTCCATTTCTTTCCCCTAAATCTTCAGTTTAGCGGCCAGATTCACCTTGGTGGGAGCAAATGCAACTCTATCGATAGCAATGGAATTGTGTCTGCATATGTCAGCGATGAATTTGGCCCCATATTTATTGGAAATACCTGGGCTGTTGTGATATGATGTGGTAAATCATGCTGAGAGCAAATCAAAGAGACAGGCTGTGGCTGCATCACTATTTCATACAACTCAGGTCATAATGGACAGGACAATGCTGTACTGTGAAATTCAGTGCTAAGGAAAATACATTATTTCTAACCTTTTATGAAAATACTTCTCATCCTTCAAAGGACAATTTAGGCATTGTGACCACTACTGGAACAAGTACAGAAGCATTTAAAAGGCAACTAGAAAAACACGATTGCCCAGGAGGAGGAGTGTCTGTAGATAATCCCATGCTTGTGCTGTTCCAAAATTCCCATCAACTGTTGCGTACACCCTCCAGAAATAAAGATATTCACTCTCACTACAGCAAATGAAAGCGATGCAATGTGCCAGTCTTCAAGCTCAGCAAACTATAAATGCAATATCGGCCAGAGAAGAGCTAATGAAAACAATCACATTAAACATAGCTCTTCAGTGCTTGGTGCTCAATAAGTGAGCAGCAGGCTTTCTCTGTCTGGCTTACAGAAAACAGGAGGTAGCAGTTTGCAAGGAGCAGTGTTTTAATGTGATTGGACTATAACAGACAATCTATTTACAGCATGCTCTGGGGAGCTTATAAACAAATGTTGAGTAATTTCAGCCAGCAGTAATTACCCTTGCAGCTGACAAGGATAGCATGATACTTTCTCCTTCACCTTCAGCCCAGTCCAGAAGGCACTGTACACAATGGCACTTCTAATTATTTCTGCATTTCTATGGCTAAAGACCAAAGTGTGTTATTAGAGAACATTTTAGAAGCTTTTTAAAAGCTTGCTTATTGGGACAATTAAAAGTCATCACTATGACAGCAAATAAAAGGTTCCATTCCTCGGCATGCGGCTGCAGCCGAGGGTCTGCCTGCTTACCTTGTCCACCCTGTCTACATGAGGCAAAATTTACAGTCACCCCTCACCACTGCTAATATCAGTTCAGCTGCATCAGTGTTAGCGAGGTGGGCAACCCTCAAGTGTACAGAGAATTGGGCTTTATAAATATCGTATTATCTAAACCTGCTTAGAGCATGTTGAATAAACATGGTACTTAAAATGCTGTTCACTCATCTGCGCTCGAGCTCCCAACACAGCTGAAGGCAGCGGGGGTGAATCCGTGGGAGCGCTGAGGAGGGTTTTTTGCAGAACGTCTGTGCTGCAGACAAGGCTTCAGACAATGTGGCTTTTTGTCTTCTGTCGAAACAAAATAAAACACAAGTTCCAAAACATCTATTAACACTTCGCTACTGGGGAAATACATGGCCTGGATTTGTCTCCTGGGCATGGGGCACACAGATGGGTTAATTCTGGGTTGGTGCAGCTGCCCAAACGAGCCAGCAGGAAGGAAGGGGCAGGGACGGGACTCGGGGGTGGCTGGGAGCCAGGCCAGAGACTTGGGGGTGCTGATGGCAGGGAAGCAGGAAGCATGCTGCCCTCCAAGTGTCCCCCCGCCCTTGCAATAGCCCCCTGCCTGTGCCTCACCTGTGAGAAGGCACACCAAGGTCTTTTCATTTCCAAAGCCAGCAGGACATGGTGGTGCAACTCCGCACCACTACGGTTTTGGCCCTCTAGAGAAAAGCAGCAGTGGGCTTCCACGGTAAGGCGAGGCATCCAGGTCTGCACAAGCCTAAATATGCAGGTGCTTTCGATCAGCAACATACCAGTAGGTGCAATGGACAGGAATGCTCACCCTTCCCTCCCGGTCCCCTTGGCAGGACAAGTGGCAGCAGCTGTGCCATCAAAGAGGCAATCTGGAGCCCTGGGGAGACCTCAGGAGGCTGCATGGCCCTCAGCAGTCTCTCATTTGGCCCAAAGCATAATTCCATTTTTTTCTCTTATGTCATTACTGGATCTTGTGCTCACACTGTACGAGCTACATTCCACCACGGGAACATTACAGCGATTTCCACAGAGCAGTTTTAAAAATGTACAAAGTGCTATTTGCGGTGAGGCAAGGCATAATCAAAATGATTGCTGTAGGCAGTTGTAATTAACACGATTTAGCCACAAAGCCATACACCACAAGAACTTTTATTTAACATTGTAATAGACTCATATCCAAGCCAAACTATCCACAAGTAATTGGGAGAGGCAGTGAACTGTGATGTGTGCTGGTTTGCAAACACCATGGACAGTTTGGCGTTCACTGAGTTTCCATCCGCCTCAATAAATTCAGTTCAGACTCCTGCTATAGGAATTGACAGCAGATATCTAATCCCCAAAAGTGGATTATTTACATTTTTTGATACGTTACATTGCATTACACCCTGTCACGCTGCATCTCATCACAAGCAGATATAATGTCGCATAACATGATGTGACATGATGACAGACATCAGAAATGTTTTTTTTTTTTGTTGTTTTGGGTTTTTTTAAGTTTTTTTCTATCTGGTGTCCAAAATATTTCTGAGTGATTTCTAGGAAGATCGAGGAATAAGTGCCTGAATCATGTGTTCCTTGTGCAACCAACAAGCTGCCTCTCCCATGCATTGTTTCAAAACAAGCAGTGTTGTTCTGCAGTTTCAGAAAACCTCAGCAATGCAATTTTGCACATATTTTGCAAATATTTTTAAAAGATTCATTAGGAAGGAAATCAGCAGAACACATGTTCAATAACAGCATAAAATGACAACAGCTGTTGCAAATTACCCAGGCTGAAAGGAAACCCCAGAAATATATTGCAAACTTTAACAATGTGCTCGAGCTGTTGATTGTTCCCACCATTGCTCCTTACTCGTCTCTGAGATACAGTTTGGTGGAGGAACATTAATTTGTCCTTGTTCTTGAGACTGGCAGGTGTCACTTTGCCCAGTGTGGGACGTGAGTGACAGATATTTTGCAGCTGATGAAATGAGAATGCAGAAATTCAAGAGTGCCTCTGGGATTTCACTGGTCATTTGTGGCCAGCACAAGGGCAGGGCCCGCTGCTTCGCTAATGCAGGGCTGGCTGATGCTGCTGGCGCTGCAGGCTGCCGCAGATTCACACCATTTTAAATAATATTTGTGTTGGGAAGCTCTTCACACACAGACACACACATGCACTCTCACTTGATGGTAGTGTGTGGTTTGCTTCTTTCTGGACTGATTCCGTCTGAGAAATTGTTCTAATTGTTGGGGCTTTTTTTTGTTGGCTTTTTTTTTTTTTCTGTTGTATGCTAAAGCGTTTTTCAATAGGATTTTACCTGCATCTGCTGCCTTTAATTCTTTCGATAAAATAAATTAAATTGACTAAAAGCAAGGCATAAGCTAACATAGGTGAAGTTGATTTAAAAATAAGAGCAGTATGTAAAAAATACAATTAATAAGATGATTTTGCTATACAGAGGTTTAGTAAGAAACTGGGGAGATTATATTCATTGAAGTATTTCTTTCATCTCATTTATAAAAACACAAAAATGAATTCCAGGTAGAAATGCACAATGTTTAGTGCTAGGAAATGAACACTGTAATGTTAAAGAATTAAGAGTGAGGTTTGTCGAATTTTAACACTATCCTGCAGTTTGCCTTTATCTTTCCTTTAAGTCACAAACCATTTTTTATTTGCAGAAAATGTAGTAGCTAGGATTTCTAACATTTTGCCAAAAAAAAAAAAATTGTAAGTCCAAGGAAAAAATATTGTCTAAAGTTGATGCCTCTGATACATATTTTGAACCTTCATTTAAATATTTCTTTTTTTTTTTTTTTGAATTATCAATTTTATTTGAAAGGAGAGAGGGGGTTAAAATATTCTGTAGTTTCTAAAATACTTTTTGTAAGAACTACAGTGCAGATTAAATGGAAAACTATTCTGTAAATGCTATTAGCTTTTTATTTAAACTACACATTATTTTGAAGATGTTGATTTTCAAGAAAACCCGAGAATTTCAGGAGAAGGGCTCATTTTGCTAACCATGTTAAATGTGGTGTATATAGAACAGCATAATCCAGAGACCTACTAACAGCATTTTCAATTGTGATAAAAACTTATTAACATATTTGCCTCTTTAATGATTAACTGTCTTTGAATATTAAGAGATTTTTACAACATCTTATTCACACCGAGGAGACTCTGCAAAAGGCTGAGCTTTTTCTTTATTTTACAAGTGAGGCTTCGTTTGATATGCATTCTGATTTTAAAAGAACCATAATATTTTAATCGATCTCTCTGTAAAGATCATGATTATTATAAATGAGATACAGCCGTGCACATCAAACCTCACTGGTAGATAGGAGGTCATGAGTCAGGAATTATATGAAGAGGGGAAGTAAAAACTAGAAAATTTTCCAACATGATTGTATAAAGGAACAATTATGTACACTGGCACATGAATTCCAGACTTCAGTTATATGTGCAGAGTTACCAGCCCTCATTTTCTATTAATTTCCTTCAAACTAGCCTGAAAAAAATATCATTCACCAAAAAAAAAAAAAATTAAACCTCTATATTATTACAAAAACATGCAATTTCATAATGAACTCTTCACATTCATGCAATGGATGACATTAAAAATCTTTGCAGAGAAACATATCTGATGAAAATGTTGATACAAACCTAGGCTGCGAAAACACTGGTTAATGTCATTTGCCAAATGTTATATTATTGCAGATAATTACTTATGTTAAATAATTTGGAAAACACATAAAGATAGCATCTGATGTGATACAAGCTTATTATTTTAGTATAATCCCATTATCAGAATTAGAAAAATCCTTTTGAGCAGATATTTTTCCTATCAAGCCTCTCGTCTCCCCAAACCAATATTGTTTTATTTATACGCCTGCACACGCACGCACACATGACCATATCTACACCATTCCAATTGATATTTCCCTCCCTACTTACAAATGCAAAGATATACTGTTATCCTTTGGAAATCAAATATTTTTTCTAGACGGCATGCTTCTTTAATTAAACTGTATTCTGCACAGTGATCAAATATAATTAGCAGTAACAAGTATTTAATGAAAACAAACTGCTTTCCTTTGAAATCCCTCCAACACACTGTACTTCAAGTCCATTGCTCCTCTGACATATTAAAACAACTACAACTAAGTATATGATTAAAAAATTGCTAGATACTGAATCACTGCAGACAGATCCAAATGGGTGAGGTAAACAGTGGAGATCCTGATTTGTGACATGTACAAATTGTACATGATAATTTAAGATACTGCTTGCAACGAACCAGTGCATAGTGGCTCAATGTGCTATAGATTTGCCTTTTAACTATCCTATTTGATATCATTATCTACTAAGACATTACTCCAGTATCTTTGATTAATACTGAGCAAGATGAGAAGGAAGTGTGCTCATACTGGACTCACTGACAGCGAGATGCTATAGCAACTCTCCCGTAATTAATTGTGAGTGAAAGGGGGTTTGGTTTTTGCAGCCTCGTAAAACTTTTCCCACATGGCTGAACCCACGGTCAGGAGACGTTAGGCAACATTAACTGCCTGCACATTTCTGCAAGGCTCTGGAGGAAGCGGCTCGGCACTGGGGCTCCGATTCTGAAAACCCTGGGACACAAGACATCAGCGTCTACCTTTCATCTTATCTGAGATTTGGAGAGGGTTCAGACCACAGAGGCTCCTTAATTCTCACTAATTCATTTGCTTTCCTGATTCACTTGGCTTGGGATAACCTGCGAATGATAATGAACCTGTAAGGGGAGCGCTTAGTCCCTTGCCTTTGAATGTGCTCGGCATGGATTGAGGGCTTTCTGTGAATCTTGCAAGAGGAAAAGAATCTTATTAGCACTGATTGCCAGTCATGAGGTTGCCTCTAAAAATTGCTCTTGTATTTTTAACTCTTGCTTGCTTATAACAACCCCAGCCAAGGAGAGATGTGTTGTTTACACATCGAACACAGCATTATTCCCAACATTTACTCATTTCTCTTTGTAATTTGATCTAATCATAACACATTTGCTTTACGTATGTCATTACTATACCACTACGAACACTTCATCATTTCTCCCATGATTATTCTACAAGTTCATAACTAGCCAAGTCCTCATCTCTTCACCCCCAGCTAAACATCCTCTTTGCATAAATGTGTGCTCTCTAGAATAAAAGGTCTAATTTTCTTTTCTCCTTTTGTTATTAACCATTTCAGCAGAGGACAGCTAGTACTGCTTTTCCCGTTACTATCAGATTTCTAGGTTAAATAATGTAGGTTCTTTTTTAAAAAAATATTCTGAGGGTCTGGATATGAAGAAGTGTTCAAGCCCTGATGGGAATATCTGAAAATAAAACTTGGAAAAATTGGGCTTATTTTTGCTTGTCTCTTCCAAGGGAAAATTCATCTTAGCATTAATTTTTTTTTTCCATTAATTTATGTGAGTTTAGGTAACTGTACAGAAGCAGTGGATTGAAACTCAGAAATCTACGTTTGTGTGACTCGGGTGAGATCACCAAATGCCTTCTGGTTGCAGCCTTTGCTAGTCCAGATTTGCAGAACTGAGGATTCAGAATCCTGTTACGCATGGGTTCTTGTCACTGCCAGACCTGAACTTGAACTCCTGACCAAACACTGGGAGATACCAGCCTTGAAAGCAGGTTCTACTTTGATCACCTTCTTGAAGACTGTAGCTGGATTTTCTGCCCAAGCCTTCCTAGGAAGACCATTTATAACATTTTTGGATGGACAAAACATGTTTTGCTGTTTTGGCTTTTAAACGTGGTATGTATGCAGTTCTAGAAAACCAGTGCTCTGGATGTGGTGTTTAGTAACGAGTTAAATGCAAGTTTGGTGTCGGCCAAAGTAAGCCTCATGCAGCTTCCACATCTGGGACACCTAGTCATTAACCAAAAGTGAATGCTGCAGTGCACTGAGACAGTGACATAATTTTTTTTTTCCTTGTATATAGATGGGGGTGCTATGGCATTTGGCAAAATCAAAACATTGCTTCTGGCTACAGATAATAAAATAATTTGCTAGATTCCCCTTGAAATATGAATTTTATGGTTTTTTTTCCCTAATCTGGTGTTTCCTCAAAAAAACCTCCAAGTGACAAAATATTACGCCCACAGTTTCTTAACAGAATTTGCCAAAAAGAATAATTATATGAGACTGCTAGAACTCAAATTTGAACTGGAACTTCTTGTGTGGGGATATGGATTTCTAATATATTGATAGGCTCAACTCCTCTTCAGAGGGCATGAGTAAGAACTGATCAGCAAATGGGATTTATGTTGCATGGGAATTCTAACAGCTTGACATTTGCTTGTCGAATCATTAAACATTTCTACAGGACAGTTACCAAAAAAAATCCCAACTTGCTTTGGAAATGTCACACAAAAATATCTACATTTTGCATCAAAATGTCAAAACAAAACATTGATTCAAGCTGCTATGCTTCAAAATGTCAGTTTGGTATTTTTTATCAGTACTTTGGCTGTATATGATGTGTAAATTCTATTTAGGAATTCTCTGAGGAAATTTCAATGAATTTTACTTTTCCAGAGTAAACCAAAGCTCAAAAAAACCCACATTTTTCAACAATATCTATTTGTTGGAATCTTCAGCACAGCTCTACTAAATACAAACAATGGTGAATGGAAAAAAAAAAATCTTCATATTTAAAACTTTCTCATAGATAGTTTTTGCCATTTTTTAATACCGCAAAGTGTATTTTCAAATATTATGAAACAAACAAACAAAACAAAACAAAATAAAAAACTGAGAAAATAAAAAAGAAAAACACCCCAAATTTACTAAAATGTATGGCCAACACCATGGAAAAAAATCTTTCAGTGTCATGTGAAAATTCCACTCCTTTTATATTTGTAGATAAACTTAGGTAAAGACTCTCCAGTCTGAGCATGATTTCTCAATAACTCCATATTCATCTTCAGAACAGCAAATCCCTGAGAACCCACCTGGATACAGACAATCCTAAGGAGAATGCTTTGTTTGGCAATAGAGAAAATTGAGTTTATTCAGTGGAGAAATCAGCTTCAAAGTACATGCCTGTCCTGAGGACAACATTTCTTGTTTGACCACTGGGTAGCAGAAGCCTCCCTATATACGGGTCTTTCTTTTTCTTTGATTTTTCATCTGCTTGCCTTTCCTCTACTATAATGATATGGCTCATGAAGTCTGGCTGCATCTGCCACAAAGCACCTTTGCAAATTGTGGGAATTACAAAAGGGCTCGCATCTCTCGCTATTATGATACTGTCCAGCATTTTTGTTTTTCTGGCTGTTTTTCCCCCATTGGAGCTTCTTGGAGCTTTCTCTGTTGGGACAATTTCCATTTCTAGCCCCCAGGTTCAATTTTGAGCCCATGAAAGCCTCTGGGGATTGTAGACGAGGATGTGGCCAGCTCAGGCTCCTCTATTAATCAGCTACTTACGCCATATTTTCCTCTCCACCAGCTTTCACTCGTAGCACTTCCAAAATTTCTGCAAAATGCTAAGCGGTTTTACAGCAATAAAGCACAGCTCTTAACTAATCTATTATCCCTCTATGCTTAAAAATGTGAGCAAAATTGGAATGTAGAACTCAGCCACATTTTTCAGCTCAACTTGCAAATTTGCTAGAGAAGAAATTATTTTCTCCTCTAACATTCTGGTCAAAAAGCATCAATTGGCAAGTTACGCTCATTTACATACATTTTCTATTAAACTTTTCTATCATAAAAAATTGCCTTTATGATCCAGACACAGAATTTATTATGCAATGCACCACCACCATCATCACACTGAATTGCATTTTACATGTTTATACTAACAGGGAAGGTGATCAGCGTTAGCCTTCTTTTCATTATATGCATCATTCATCCTCCAGCACCAAGATCTCTGGATTCTGTAGCATATCCATCATTATCTAACTGCCAACTGTTTTCAGAGGTTCCACTGCTTTAAGCTCATTATTTCTTCAGATTGGTGAATATACAGAGAATCTTTCCGCAACATACAGCAGCCAGCGTGGTGCATGTGTACAGATGAATGGTAGAGGTTTGTCCTTCACAGGCTCTTTGTACCTACTTTTACCCCAAAACTGCAGCGTGTAATGAGCAGCAAATGCATACTCATAGGACTAAAAATAATAAAAAGTTAAATGGCATTAAAAATAATAACCAAATAGTGGCACCTTTCTATGGATGAGATGTTGTGAATAATTCTACTTTACACTTAGTTCAGCAGTTTAGGGTTACCATCTCCTTATACTGCGGGCTAAAGCACATACACAAAGAACTGTGCTAAGATACAGAATTTCTTTCCTGTCCCTGTTTACCTTTGTGCATTTAATGTAATCAATAGCTGAATGGGGAAGAGGAGGAGAATTGGATGGTTCAAGAGACTGATAATGGGATATCGAACTTTTCATCTCTATATCATTGATTCAACATAGGAATTGACACACTGGATCAGAGCAGTGGTCCATCTCCTCAGATATTCTCTCTGACAGTGGCCTGCACTAGATGTGTTTCAGGAAAAGGCATCAGAAAGCCTGTAGTAAGCATTTATGAAATAACCTGTTCACAGGAAAGGTTTTTTCTTAACTCTCTCATTTACAGCTTATCTGATATTCACACTCAGGGTAATCTATAACTCTTCATATATCTATTAAATTCTACATTCTGTGACACGGGTGGTGTGTTTACTTATATACACATCTGACAGCATCTGCATGCATCTGAAGTCTTGCCCACCAAGTTGCAATGAGTTCTGGAGGAGAATTACGAATGGCAAAATGTCTAACTTCATTGCATGCATTCTTAACTCATTGTATTTCTAAACAAATAACCTATCTACAGTGTGTTTAACTTCTCTTTACTAGCCATTACCACTAGTGGCCCATTTAAGTCATCTTCTCTCTCAACAAACTAATTTTAAATTTTTCAATCTACCTTGAAAAGAGAGGCTTTTCGTGCTTCTAATTATTTTCATTTCATCTCTGTGCTTCATCTATTTCTGCTACATTCTCCTTGGGACAGGATAACCAGAACTGAATGTAGTAATCTAAGTCAGGGCACAACACTGATTTATTTAATGACATTATAAGATTTTTGGTAGTGTTTCTCTCCCATTCCTTTTGCAGCCTAACAGTTTGTTTTCCTTTTTGATCCTTGCTCCTTGCACAGTGTTTCATTGAACCGTCCAGCATATGGGACGGGTCTTACCCTGAGTGACAACAGCAATATATTTAGGTAGCTCAAATTATTCTGCGTGTTACATTTGTCAAAACAAAACCATTATCCTGACTATTCAACAATTAAAAAAAAAAAAAAAAAAATTTTGAAGTTTCCATACTGCTTTTTTGATCTTGAATTTTCTGAAACATTTGAGTTTTCTTCACTGTCTTTTTACTTACAAACATCATATGCATCTGCTTGACTAAAACACAGGAAAAAAAGAAACCAATTCCCAGCCTTACCTCTATAGGTTCACAGTGCCTTTTTAGAGTTCTCACTTACTTAAACAGCTTCTAATCCCTTCTTGTGTTCTTCTCCTGTGGCTGTTTCCCAGCAGCATTTTCCAAAGAGATGTTTTTTTTTTTTTTTTCAGTTTCGTTAAAATACATCGTTTAGTAGACATAACACATTATGGGCTTTCTTTATGTCATTATGTCACTTTCTGTCACACTGCTAATGTCACTATTATATAACACTCAAATCACTATGTTATTATTCCAGTCCTAATTTTAGTTTAGAAAGAGCCATAATGAGTGGCATTTCCAGGAACTTTCCTAACGCCTTAAAAATCAGCCTCAGCACTTGCTACTTTATTGACAATGGCTGCATTTAATGGGACATTACATATATCCAAGAGCATCTCAGCCACATTTTTCTTCAATACATTTTTCCAGCTTGAATGTCCTATCTGCTCCTGTACCCTGAGAAAAAAAAGATGGCTAAGTCAGTTGTCCTTGCTGGCCTAAGTGAAATAAGCTGATGTTCTCAAGTCTTAACACAAAATGCAAACCAAAAACCAAACAGATGACCTAGTTAGCAGCCCTAGCAAAGACTTTACATACATGCAGTAAGAACAAAATGACCAACCCTTTCACCGTGGGGAAGATCGTCATTTTTTGGTATTAGAATTAAGAATCGTTGGCATCATACTAAGCAAAACCTTTCAACTTTTTTCTTCTGAGTTCATGCCTATGCGAGTGAGCAGAAGTGCTCAGTCTGTCAGGAGTTTAAATACTCTTAACAAGAAGTACAATGGTGTGACACTAAGTATATTAACTTGGCTGCAGGTGAGGGGTTTTTAATGCCACTCGAAGACCAGATAAAATGATTTTTGTTTGTTTCTTTTGTAAAAGAAAGCTCTCTAATCCAGCACCTACCCGGAGTGCTCAGCTCTGCCTGTGTGGACCTGAAGACCACCTACAGACAGCAGCTTCAGTCGTGCATAAGTCTCCACCTTCATTCTCGTCTGCAGAGTTCTCTGGACTGAAGCATTCTGAGAGAAACCAGCAGCTAGAAGAAAAAAGACGGTTTAGTTACATTCAAGATTTGCATCACTTCAAAGCCACTGAGGATCAAGGAGGCCTCTGTACCCACACCCCACACCCAGTCAAGGGGAGATGAAGGCACTAACGGCCTGGGATGCTCCGTGAGAGCATGCCCCTCTCTCCCTGCGCCCGCCAAGCATTCCCAGTGAACACGGACATTGGGCACCTCCAGGAGCTGTGGGCACGAGGAATTCTGCTTTACCTCTCTGAACACATCCCTCACAGGCACATTCAGATAGGCTGAAGATCCAGCCCATAGCAAGGGAAAGGTACATTATTCTCAACATTACTGTTGCCATCAGTGTTTTCAGGTTAATTTGTAAAGGAAAATATGACCTGAAAGCCTAAGACTGAGTTTCAAATGAGACAGTTATTTCAAGGCTTGGTTTAATAAACCTAATTTATTATGTGAGATAACAGAGTTCTGCAATCAACTGCACAGCTTCATGGCTGAAGTTAGTAATTCCTGTGAATAATGCTGCTAAAAGAAAACGTATTATGTGATCAGTCTGCAGCAGTCAGACGTGGTGCCTAGACAGCAGCTATCTGCTGCTTTTGCGAAAATGCAGAAGAGCCAAGAGGACTAGTTATCTCGGCTGTAAATATCTGAGTTGCAGGGGCACAGCTGGAACATCACGGCTCCCTACCATTGCACAACCTTTCCTATAGCTGTAGCAGCACGCCGCTATTGAGGGCTAAAGACGAAGAAATTTTGTAACTTGCAACTGTCATGCTTACAACAAAGCATACTCCTGTCTATAGCATTTCTGAGTCTTTTTGGTGTCTATATTTAAAGCATAAATGCAATATTCCTGAATGCCACTCTCAGTAGATAAAAGCATACAATGTTTTAATAAACAGTATAAAGCAGTGCAGTCACACAGAAGGCCAGTTCTGGCAATGCCAGAACCAAGGCCAGGTAAATGTGAGTGCACCCAGCAACTGCTGGGAGTGCCAGAAGATGTTTAATTCCAATTGATTAAGTAGAAGACTGAAAGGAAGAAAAAAAAAAAAAAAAAGAGTTATTTAAATGAATGTCAGTGGAGTTTTCTCATGCATTAGGGCATAAAATGACACTCTGCAGGGGTCAGAAAGTAATTTTTCTCCTTTGGATGAGAAGTTGCACAACTGGCCAAGCGCAATTATGGATTATTTACCTACAATGCATAAGGTAAAGATATTGCTTTTAAGTTGGATGTACTGGTCATTTTTTCTGCCATAGCAGCTTCTCTGTCTCCTGCCTCTCCATCTCACACTAAAGTGGCTTGTTCATTTGAAACTGTGTTTAAAAAGCAGCATCAACAACATTTTGAAGTATGCTCTGGTATTGCAGTCAAACCATCACTGAGAATGCAGGGATGGATGCAACATGTTTGTAGGAAGAAGTATGGGTACTTTGCTTGCATTTCTGCTTCAGCCAACATTGCCAGCCACAGGTATAAAGAGCTGGGGAGGGTGAACAACATTGACTAGCCACAAGGAATGTTGTTAGAAAATGAAATTATAAGAAAAAGAAAAGAAAGAAAGAAAGAAAGAAAGAAAGAAAGAAAGAAAGAAAGAAAGAAAGAAAGAAAGAAAGAAGGAAAGAAAGAAAGAAAGAAAGAAAGAAAGAAAGAAAGAAGGAAAGAAGGAAAGGAAGAAAGGAAGAAAGGAAGAAAGGAAGAAAGAAAGAAAGAAAGAAAGAAAGAAAGAAAGAAAGAAAGAAAGAAAGAAAGAAAGAAAAACCCTCCATATATGTATTTACCCCTTCCCCAAGAGAATACCTGATGTCTGTAGTTCACAATGCACAAGTTGTGTAATTGGTGGCCTGCAAGAGGCAACATGAAAATAGATAAGGACATATAAGCAGGAGATGTTTGGGGTGGGGGTCCAATAAATTTCTAAGTCTTCCAGAATTTTATCAAGGATTTTTATAAGTGGTAAAAGAAGAGCCAGTAGCTGAAAATATTTCAGGAACCTCTCCTGAAACTGAATCTTTGCAATGGCTGCATCATGGCATCAGCTGAAAAGCATGCTGAAAAAGTCTAAGAAGGCTTTCCTATAAATCCTTGTAAATCTTTGGCTGAAGAAGTCCCCTTACCCCACCCATGGAGGCTCTGCCAATTGCATCTTCATTACAAACGTAGGCAAGTACACACCTGTCAGACTCACAGCCAGGGCTGTCTGCAGCAGCACACACTACCTGGAGGAAGGCATCCATGCAGCACAGGGCGTTTGATGAGAAACTCAGCAGCATGCTGGACCTTGTGCTCGGAGCCTGCTGGTGCAACCGCCCCACGGTGCTGTTGGGCAGACGGAGATGACAGCCGGGGCAGTGGTGCGGCGGGGAAGATGGCTTCTTTGTAACACGTTTTCTTCAAGCAACTTCTTGTCAGCAGTCAAAGTTTCAGGTTCATGGAGTTGTGGCCTCCTGAAAATTGCTGCAGGAGTGACATAACTGTTAGTTTATGTGGCCAGCTCTAATAAATGGATAAAATACTATAAGGCTGGCTAAGGGATGCTGGCTCTCTGCATGCACAGCAGAATCCCTGGTTTAGCTGATTTGCACACTGATTTTCCATTGCTTCCGTCAGATAGAATGAACCTGGAGAACTCTAGGAAACAAAGTCACCTTTTTATTCCTGAGTTTGCAAATACCAGGATGTGCTAATATTCTTCATAACAAACACTTGCTAATATTCAAACTGAAAAAGTCATAGCAATTTCTCCCTACTTCATTCACAGTTGGGTATGTAAAAGTGAATTGGACATTCTCCAGACTGAGCTGCACAGAAGAAAAGGACTTTTCTGCACATTCAGTGACAGTAAATCTTTGTTTTATCCTTCTAGGTGGGAAAGTATTTTTGGCTTTTTCATGCTTTAAATCATACTGCAGACCTCTCAGCTGACAGCCACTCCTCCTTTCATGAGCCTTTGTCAAGAGACGTATGGCTTAAAGATGATACAGCCCCTTAATAACCTTAATCAGGTTATTTTTTATCGTGTTTTAATTCATTATAATCCCAATAAGTCTGTGGAAACCTAGAATTAAGATTTGTTTCTTTAATGATTTATCATTAAAACATTAGCCATAAATGGCATTAAAATATTATTTATCAAGAAAGAAACACATACATTGTTAAGACAAAACTTTACAGTGTTGGATCCAGAGGTTTCGTTAAAGGGAAACCAAGCAAAATCCATAGGGGGTTGCCCTTTCTCCTTAGTCTGAACTCACAAAGTCATACTAATTTGTCACCAACTCTCCAAGTTACTATTTTATAGCTAGTCCAACAACATCTTTTGGCAACATCTAAGATGTCCTGCTGCCCACAATTAATCAGTACACTGCTTGGGCAAGTAAGTTGTACTGCAGCTCCCAGTATGAGCAGCACAGGATCGGTGTTGTGTACTCAACTGCTGGTCAGTGAGGTTGCAATGTAAGCGCGGCGGTCACTTCTCCCGTATGGTTTGGGTTAAACATATGCTGTAAGAGCCCACAAGAAAAAAACTCAAAAAAAAAAAAAAAAAAAANAAGATCCCCCAAAGAAAAGGGTCTCAAAGAGTGCCCCAAATTAAGACACTTTTTTGGCTTTATATCTTCAATATCTACAGATCAAGGCACAGTGTGATTTTTGCTCAAGTTTCCACTGAACTAAAAAAATAAATAAGTAGTGAGACATGCATAGACTATGTTTGCTATCAGGAAGGAAGAAGGTATGACCAAAGCTCTTGTTGTGCTATCATCACCAAGCAATGGAAATCTTCGCTTCCCTGTATAACTCCTGATATAAAGATGAAACAAGCAGATCTTTACAATGTAAACAACATACATAGCTGGTTACTGAACTCCTTGCTGGCACCTCATGTCAAGTAGTTCATGGCCATCAGTCATAACCCAAGACCCAGATCTGAGTATAAAGAGGACTTTGTCTGAGGGAGAGATGATGTTTTTATGTTGTTGGTTTTTCTCAGCTCTTGAGGTATGGCTCATCAGGTAGCATTAGCTGATACATTCAGGAAATATTTTCATGATCTCCAAGTGAGCAGACAAGTCCTAAACCTCAAGAAATTCACTGTACCAAGTTTTTACATTCCAGACAGCACTTACCAATCCCATATGGTTCAGATGTAGTTCAAACACTCAACAACTTCCCCAATTAAGCCCAAAATTCAGAAAGTATCACACTTCAATTGACAAAGGACCAAAGATAGGCAAGAGGAAAGCAAAAGGAAGAAGAAAGGAGTAGAAGAAAGGCAGGAAGATTTTATAGCTAGATTCTACACATTTAGGGAAAAAAAAAATGTACATTTAATACTCACCTTCTGCCACTCTTCTCTGAAGTATTTACTACTGTCAGAGACAGGAAATTGAGCCAAATGAACCCTAATCTAATACGGTTACTCGTGTAATCCTATTTCCATGGAGATCTGTTATTTTACTGAAGGCAGCAGAGCTAACAGATTCTGTTATTTGATAATTGTGGATCTGTTTTTGAGGATCTAACTGCAATAAATTGTATACTTGCCCTTCCTCAGATAACAGGCTCAATTCTGCCTAGGGCACTTTGGAGTCAATGTGAGACATACATGTGCTGTTAGGACAGAGCTGTAGGCTTGGGCCCACATATTCCCTACAATTTAGCCTGTTTTGTGCATTTCTGTTTTTCCTGCTAGAAAGGAACCTTAACTTTTAAACTCATGACAGCCTGTGTTTAAAACAATGCATTCTTCTAACAAGCCAGTAGTTTTAGTGTTTGTTTTCTGAACAGTTTCCAAAGAGGCGATGCAGACCAACTGAAAGTATAGAGTTAAAAAGAAAGAAAAAGAGGGGAGAGGAGAGGAGAGGAGAGGAGAGGAGAGGAGAGGAGAGGAGAGGAGAGGAGAGGAGAGGAGAGGAGAGGAGAGGAGGAAAAAAAAAAGATGCAAAAGGCAAAAAAGGGAAAAAAGGGAAAAAAGGGAAAAAAGGGAAAAAAGAAAAGGAATGATGTTGTGAGCATTACTTGTTAAAACAGTAGATAACATCACTGCAAACAAGAAAATGCAAGTTTACATGATCAGTTTCCCTACAAACCTGCATTCCTCAGGTTTCACAACACAGGCTCCCGCAGTTTCTGCCTGGCTACAAACAGTTATGCAGGTGCCCCTGATAAAGCACATCACAGCCCTGTAGGAGCACGGTGAGATGCTGTGTGCAGACCGTGGGCAGGTGAGCAGCACAACTGCTCTGGAGGGGATGGAGTGCCTGCATCCCTCTGCTCTGGGTCTCAGTTCTGTGGATACAATTCTCATTTGCTCATGTGCTCTCACCAATGCTGTTTCGAGGCAGCTAAAAAAAATAATGAATATGGTTAAACATGTATTATTAACTTGTTGTTAAGCAATAACAGCTAATGAGAGGACATTTCCTAGCAGTTAATGATTGGCCAGAGGAGATGACTGGGGTCCTTAAAACAGTCATTAATGTGAAGCAATACCCGTGCTTTTACCAACTAATGCTGCTTGTATTTCCCCCCATCTGTTTACACCTCCAGTTTTCTGGCCTCCATTGATGTGAATTTCATTTTCTTTACTTAGATACATACCTATTCCCAGCCCTTAGTAACTGGCACAGAAAATCTTCATTCACAATAGTCTAAGAGGTATTGAATAAAATATGCTTGGATTGCTGATTAAATGAAGATTATTATTAAATATTAAAATGAGGACTTTATCCACATTTTAGTGGTCACAGATGAAAAAACTACACAGATCAGTGTAATCCATTTATTGGTTTATGGTGGAAAAGTTCTATATAGGGAGTGTTAAAATTCCCTGTGCTGTCCCTGAGTGCATTTTGCATTAGGACCTCTGATTTAGCTGAAAGATATTAAAAACATCACACACAGTCAGACAGATCCCTCACGGCTACACATCTGAGAAGGCTCAGGAGCATAATGTCAATGTGCAGCAACTCATGCTCACAAAATGAGCTCAGAACCACCTGTTTCAGATGTTAGTATGCAAAATTTTTCAAGGTCTGGAGGTTTTGACCAAACCACACCATTTGGATGATCTGCTTTCTCTCCCCCCCTCCTCCTTCCTTCTCTTCTCCCATTACTTGCCATGTACACAAAAGAAGTGGAAGCCAATGGACAGGGAACTACTTCATGGAAGTGTTTTAAGTAAAGTAGCTGTTTATCTTATTCAAGGCGTCTGATCATGAAACATTTCAGCCAAGAAAAGCAGATTGTTGAGACCAGAGTAATCTCAGGTGCTACCATGGTCTCTCTTGTCACTATTAGTTACCTGGTTTGAATGACACCTTTTGCTTTCCTATTGTTTCCATTAATTTTTTTCTGAGTGATGCAGCTTAGTCCAAACCTGAAGATGGTCACAGTGCATTTTACTTACACTGATCCCCCCCATCTGCCTAAAGAAAAGGCTTAGTTCTGTTTGCATTGCACACAAACTCTAGAGCTCATGGCTGATTGCTATACTTATAAAAATAGTCATTTTAAATATTGAGAACACTAAAGTTACCTTCTTATTAGATCCTTTGCTACGAATTTGTAGCTACGCCCTAGAATTTTAACTAAACAGATGCTTCTTCACAGCCTATATTCCCATCATTAACAATTGTAGGAGGCACATGAATTTTCCGGATTTGACAAAAATTAGTGTAATAAAAAAGGAGAAGATGAACTGAAGATATTGAAGTCTCAAAGTAAAACTTTTTGCTCCCTTTCAGATGGGAGCAATTTGTAGAGCAGAAAGAGCTAAGACAAGGGAGAAGGATAGGATTATTTTATCACATTTTAAAATTCTTGCAGAGCAAGTTGACTTAGATTTTGCCCAAAGCTATATTATGTTATTGGAATTCTCATTGGCTAAGATCAATTTAAAAGTAGATGTCTTTGATCACAATCACATGAAGGAACTGTTTTGGGTAATTGTACGTGCAATTTGGGCAGCCCGGTGGTACAGCTGTCACTTACAGAGACAACCAGCACTCTCCTGCTTGTGAGCCCTCACAGTCAAATGCCCATCACATCTGTAACTTCACTTCACCTGCTTTTGTTTTGAGACTGAATATCTCTGTTTCAGTCATGTCTAGAAGGCACAGAAAGAGCCAGGCCTTCCTTGTGGTAGGTGCTTTTCAGAGAGATTGCTCCCCACTGCCTCAGTGAAAGGAGCTTATGTGAGGGATGAGTGGGTCCACCTCCTCCTCACGGCCTCTGTCCTTCCGCTGGCCTCCAGCTCTGCTGCTCCTTCTTTCCTATTCTGCTCTTGACCTCTTTTCACAATTGCCCATCTCCCTCTGTGGATGGTCTTTCTGCTGTTCTCTCTTTCACCTAATATGGATTTTGATTTGCCACAGGGAAAAAAAAAAAAAAAAAGAGCCAAAGAAATAACGTTGGCTTTGAGCTCCACATTTATGCTTCCTGAACAGAAACTCTGTCTGCATGAAAATCAAATAGGGAAGGGAATAAAACATGGTGATTTTGAGACCAGATTTTCCCTGATTCCCAGAGAAGCCCAGAAGTCAGGAAGTCACTGTCAGCTCCCTGTTTCTGTGTTTCAGACTTATTTTCAGCACAGGTTAGAGCTTTATGCCACCACTCTTGGCTCTTATTCTCTCTTTCCTGGAGTGGGAAACATGTGGGAATGCATGACAGAGCTTAAGCTTCTGCAATCCCGAGATGGTGAATACTATTACAAATTAGAGCAGCCCTGAAAGTGCTCCAGCTTCTGCCTAAGGACAGCCCCAAACCTCCTTACAATCTGCCCAGACTGTTCTCAGCAAAGCTCTGCAAGACCCCAGGTTTTCTCCCGTGAGGCTCACAGGGTGCTATAAGAGGGCAGCGCTCGGCTCTGCGCGGCTAAGTAGTGTCAAAGTGAGACCATCCGATGACAAACACAACGTGAGCTGAAGTCAGAGGCAGCAGCAGGCTCTCCCCCTCAAACCACAACAGTGTTCTTGTATCACTACAAATACCTGATCTCATTTACAGAATTACAAACTAATGATACGGTACGAAAAAGGAAAGCATTGTGCTAACCTGGAGTTTTGCAGTTCCTCCCTAGGTACATTTGTCTTATAATTAAGGGATTTTTTTTTTTTTTTTTGTCTGTGAATAATAAACACTTTGAGCTTGAATTAATTCAAATATTTCTCTGATATCTCGCTTGGTAAAATAATAGAGATATTCTAGGCTATCTCCGATTGCCCATTAATGTTGTGTATATAAATAAGCCAGGTTATCTTTTCCTTGTGAGAAATGTTTTATCTAGCAGTCTCTTGTCTAGTGGTTCAGTACTCCACCACTCTAAATTAGGATACTTTATCTTAAGGCTTCATAATCTTACGAGACTATAATTGGAAAGTTTATAAAAAAAAATCCTGCTTTGTAAGCTTGGCAGCTGAGATAGAAAGAGGGAATGAGAAGGGCTACAGCAGAATTACACCATCACTGCTAGCCTGACTCCGCTTGACAGAGCCGTTTAATATTTTGACAAGACAAAATATAAAGCAGCATTTTATTCTGTAGAGACTTCACTAGACACAAGCATGGAAGTGCTTGTGATCAATAAAGTTTGCGGTGGAGAGTGATTTATTTACAGCAGGGTATTATGTAGAGAAAGAGCTGTGATATTTCCACAGGCTTTGACGGCATAATGGGCCCCTCTCAATCCTTACATGGAAGGGTTAGATTGTCATGGTTGCTCAGGCAGTATTCAAAACGTTATCTGATCAGCCTTAAAGACTTCAGAACGAGACAGATGATTAGTTACCCTAAACGATCCTCATCATGCAGAAATTGATGATTTAATATAGTCAATGACAGACGATTCCATTTGTACTAGATAAAGTGTCTGCGGTTTGTATCAATCATAATAGAGTTATTATTGAGCATAAAAGAAAAGCATGTTTAATATCATTAATTCCAGATATGTCGCTTTCCACATCTGGCATTCATCCATAGAGCAGAACCACTCCAGGCTATCATTCCTGCCTGTGTGCTGGTGACTCCAGTGTTTTTTGTAATTTCAAAATGTTTTTCAGCACCTCCAGCTAGGTGCAATAACAGTTTACAGATTACCTATGTCATCACATTTTGACAAACTTCTCAATCTGATGTGACCTTCATCTTTAGCCATCTGCTTGCCTTTGTTTCTGCCTTTTTTTTTTTTTTTCTTTGATAAACCTCCACAGCTTAAAGCTGTAGTGGTTTGTTCCATATTCCTCTAGGTCAACGTTTCACCTGTGTAAATCCAGAAACACAGACTGAAGTGTACAGATAGTAACCTGGGTTCAAGTCTCAAGGTAGCTGACTGTGATTGAACCTCCTAGGTGTATGTTTTCATCACTTATAACAAATGCTTTTTAATTGTTAAGGGTTATCAACGATCTCCCAAAAAAAATAAAATAACATCCACGGTATTCGGTAAATATCCTCTGTAAAAACAGCCCTTCTGCAGCGTCTGTTTTTTCTGAATTCCTAGAAAATGTGGCACAGAATTTGGATGTTTCCCTAACCAGATCACAAATACCTTTAAGTGAATGAGAAGAAACCATGCTGAAATGCAACTCAAACTGCCGCATGTGCAATTTGTTAGTTTGGCGTGGAGCACAGGCCCTCACCAGAGAGTCCAAACACTGCTACTGCTCTCCGGTAGAGAGAGTGAATTCCTGAATTTATCTACAGATTGTTTTGTCCCTGTTTTCCTGAATTCCAAGTAAAACTTCAAATGAGGAAGGAGGTGCCTATGGGATTTTGTTTCTTTACTCATTCTGATGTACGATTGCATGGTTTTAAGAGATAAATGCTCAAAAACAGAAAACAAAAGGATTATAAAAGAGCATGAGTGAGCTTGTTTTTAAACACTGAGCCCAAAATTTCTTGTTATATTGTTCAAATCAGAAAATTGGCAAGGCATTCTTTTACATGTAGTCGTAGGGCCCTCTCTTTTTTTTTCTTCCCTGCTTACACGAGTGTTTTATACCAGTGGGGAGAACAGTCCAAATGAGTTGGCTGCCTGCCAGTTCAAACAGCAGGAAGTTTACTGATGCTGGAAGCTTTATTTATTTTGTGTTTTATTTTGGAAGGAGGAGTAAAGAAGGCTAATAACATTTCAGGGGCAAAGAGTGAGTTGTTGTCCTGCATTTCAGGCTCTGCTATCAACCACGCATTGCATCCCCTATACTGCAGAGTTCAATTTAAAGATCAAATCCACCATTACCTCCTCCTCTCCTACTGTCACTCCTCCAACTGAAAGGACAAGAAAACTAAATCACCTGAGTAACTACTACTGTATATACATGCATTGCAGCCAGGGGAGGGAGGAAAGTGGTAACTACTGTGTAGACCACAGTTAATTCTGTGTAAAGTAATAGGTTTACTGCATGTCTTTTTTTTTTGCATATATTACTTTTTTTTTTGGAAAAGAAAAAAGTTGAAATCATACCAGATTTGAAGAAGGCTTTGTAATTTATATGAAATCTTGTGAAATTTTAAAAACTACTAAGTATGAGGTGTATGCAGATGCAGTTTATGCTTTACAGAAGGGGTAACACAAACCCCACAAAACCTCAGAGCATTCAAGCACCATGAGCTGCCCAGAGGGCCTGAAAATAAGCAGCCAAGGGAGGCAGGAACCTCTTAGCAAGTCTTTGCTGGCAGAAGACATGCTCCAGCATCTTCATCACCAGCAATGGCAAATCTCATGGACCTAGGCAAAGACCTCCAGCCTCAGCTGAGGTTGCCCAAATGACTACAACAGAAGTGCTAAATGGGAATCCACCATTAGCTTGGCTCCAATTTCCACATCTACATGATATAGCCTCAGTTTTGTCAGCCACTTAAAAGAACAAAAATAATAAAAAAAAAAAAAAGAGAGATATCAAGGAAGATACAAGGATCAAACATTACCCTAATTTGGGTAACTGCTTTTCACATCAAAAACATTTTAATCATGGGGAAAAAGAAAAAAAAAAAAGATAAAAAGATAAGTATTCAATACAGGAAGCTATAAATATAAAATATTGATGTTGAATATAGCATATGGCTTAAAGCAGTAGTGATCAATCATCACAATAACTCAAGTTCACTAGACAGCTGAATCTGTCTGAACGGAGGAACAGGTGACTGCTTCCTCAGTAGCATTAAACCTTTTAACACGGTTATTTTGTTCTGCATGTATGTATACCCATACGTGAATTTGTGTGTATGCATGTGTACAAGGGTAAATGAGAGGCACTGCTGCCAGTGAGTTAAAAAATAGTGGAAAACGTGTTCAGTTCTTCAGGCTAGTCTTGACAGAAAATAAGCAACTACTTTCCTCTACTTGTGCTTACTGGAAATTACCACCAACCCACAGGACACCTACCTTTGGTACTGTATCTCAGGCACGAGACATGGGAGAAAATATCTGGTTTGACAAGTATCAGATGACATTAGCATGCTCGCACATACTCTCTGTGAGTCATCCCATGACAAATCTATTCAGCATCTTTTGAAGAAAAGAAATAAAAAATCCCCACACCTGAAAGGAAAAGAATATTCAAATTAGTCTTTAGCAAATTAAAACATTTGGTTAAAATAACTGGCTACTGGTAAGTGAAAAAATAAGCTCTGAAGGAGGATCTGGGAAGAGATGCAAAAATGAGATACATTGGATCACAGCAGTGAATATATGGGTAGAGAGATTTAAAGAGTGAATTATTGCCTGAATAAGATTTCTAGTCTTGGAAATTAAAAGGTTCAGAGAAAGCTCTTGAAATCAAAAATATGAGAGGGTACTGACAGTACCATATAAAATGCAGAAGGTGAAATTGTCTGTATTGTTAGGAGATAAAAAAAGAGTAATGACTGCTTTAAGTGGGTGAGGTGCAGAGAAGGAGCTATAATATAAACTGAAGAGCAGGCCAAGAGGAGATACAGCCAGTGGTCACTCTGTCCTTTAGTGTGTATATCTGGTACCCCACACCCCAGCTGGCCACGTGTTGGCCAAGGGAATTCAGGCCTTGGTCCCTGGGGAAGGCACGGAGATCCAGTCTCCTCCAGCAGCCATTCCCATTCGGACCATACAGCAGCTGCTTGGACGCTACGTGCAGCTGTTTGCAGTCACTCATGGACCCAGGTGATCAGCAGTGACTTCACATTTCTCCTGACCCTCAGTGAAAACTAAAAGTAATTAGAAGCTTAAAATGAGGGATAATAATAATAAGGAGAATTGTTATGTAATACTGTCGGGGGATGAGAGATGTGAGGGACACCGTAGGAAGGAGTTGGTGCAACCGGCATGTGACAGCTTTGCCCTTGGGCTGGTATCAGCAGGACATCTTCAGCAGGCATGCAGGTAAGTTGTGCAGCCCTATGTCATGCTGAAGCTGATTCCTCAGGATGTTAGAGTCCAGCGTTACCGCCTACACAATTTTGAAAAGAATCTGTTTTCTCACTAATTTTGGAAGCCAGCTGTGATTTACATCTCCCTGTCCAGCAGCAGGATTTTCTCATGAGAATCAATCTCTTTTCAGGTTCTGGCCTGCCTCCAAAATCTCAAGATGTTTGGTTAAAGTGACATTTCAGCCAGTTTCCTTCAGCAAAAGTGACACTGAACACAATAGCAAAAGAACTGAGACAGGGCCATATGTGGACAGGCAAGAAAATCAGACTCAAGAGACAGTGTTGTGTGGAACCACTTAAAGCCCAGACATATATTTCATTATTTCTCACCTTTCAAGCAAATACATGTCTTTTGTGCCCACTCTTCATGGCCACATGAAAGAGTGAAACCTTGGAGACAGAAAGGAAAGAGAAAACAGATTATAACAGACCTTGCCACACTGGCTGCAGTCCTGAGCAGTTCCTGCTTTTGTTTCCATATCATGAATTAACCTCTTGTGCAAGAATTCTGTTCAGGTTTTAAAACATAGTGAATTCCTTTCCTAATTTACCAGAGTCAGCTTTGTTTCAACCCACTGTTAATCACTTAGATTTGTATGTTTTACAAAACTGAGTCAAATATTTATAAATGCATTGTGGGGCACATAGATGTACATCTTCAATACTTACACATATATATTTCAATAAATACATAGTTACATTCATAGTATATTCGTCTGTAAGAAACTGCACTGAAGGTCAATTTGATCTGTGGTTGGTCAACACCATCCAGCAATTTTTTATTTTATTTTTTTTTAGTATAGATCATGCATTCAGTTAAAGTTCTGTCAAAATCATAGTGTTGATCTAATTGCTAGTAATAAAAGTAGTTACCTTCAGTTCTAGTTTGCTATGATTACACTGATACCAACTTCACATACTCCAAAAAAATATAGGGGTATAGTTTAGGAGGAGATCACTGCACTGCAGCTCCAGCAAGAACCAGCTCAAGTCTTTGGGGTTTCTCTAGACTCTTTGTTTTGCCATATTATCTCCACTTTATCTTATAAAAAGTCTGCATTTGCATCCCCGCAGTTTAACATTATTTTCCTTTTCTTACTGTGCTACTTGACTGAAGGCATCTCTTCCCACAGCATCACACAAGGCCAAGGGCCTCTCTATCATGCAGGTTTATACAGCTTCCCCAAGCCCTCAGCGTTCCTTCTTTAGATTTCCTCTTAGCATTTCCTTGTCTGCAACCTGTACATTTTCCACCACTGGATGTACCATTCTGCTCTTTTAATCTGCAGATTTCTGACAACGTCTTTGCTTTCAAGTGCTAAAAACATAGGTTCCACCTCCTCTTGCTCTCTGTCACATGCTGCTCAGTAATGAACAAGTGGACTTAGAAGGACCATCACAGGGAATAGACCTGACAGTGGACAGGGCAGAGATGGAAAGAAATCAAGGTTTAAGTGCGTAAGATGGACCTGAACGATGCTATTGGTGATAGCACACATTCACTTGGCTGGCTCAAGCTTTCCAGATAGCTTTGGAAATGTGGATTTGCACTGTGTATTTCTGAAAGGCTTGCTTGGTCTGACTGTCATTCCCAACATGTGGAATAACACCTGTACTTGAAATAACTTGCAGAAAAATCTGCTCATATTAAGAAAATGTAAACAAAGTTGATTAATTCAGAGCCTGAATACTCAGCTGGGAGACACTCCTACTGGCAAATTATCTCTCTGAGGATGCAGATGTACAGTCCCTGGGTTGTTCCAGTCTGGTGGTTCTTATACACAGGGACTGGTGAAAGGAAATCCCATCACTAGTGTTCATGTGCCTGTTCTGCATAGTTCTGGGTCGTGGCGAGCTGGATGAGAGCTTGATGCCATATCTTTGATGGGATTTTCACCAATATACTTTCCTAAAATCACAGTCGAAAACTCAGACCTCATCTCCTAGGATACCCTTAAGCCAGTGTGATATACATGTGCTCTTTTTCAGATGGACCAAAAATCTTTTTCAGATAAAAATGCACTGCAATATATATTAAAGTCAAGGCTTTGAAAAATCAAAACAACTTTGATCAAACTTGTTGGAAATTAAACAGTACGAAACTTAACCACCCATATTATATATACAGATAATAAAGTACAAATGAGTATATTCACTGCTACCCACTTTGTAACAAGCACATGTATGCACCTACTGCGCAGTAATACACATTACTGAATAATAAATCACACTGTGATCCAAGTAACCCAAAGCATTTTACAAACACTAATTAAAACTTGAAATTTCTCTCTCAGGTACTTAAATAACAATGTACATAAGTTGTAGGTGGGAAAAGCGAGCCAAGGGAAAGTTAAATTAACTGAAGATCAGAGGGGGAATCAGTGAAAAATCAGTGAGATTTTATGACAGTCTGTATCCCACTCCTCTGTGCAAACTAATGCAATCTGTCCTTTTCGAATCGAAAGAACACAAGCATTAATGTAACTTTAAAAAGGTTTTCCAGAAATAACTTGTCAGAGTTCATTTAATTAATATGAATTCTAAGCATTTGTTTTTAAACTACTACATAGGCTTTATCACACCATTTCCTGATATCTCGGGACTCTTGTTGGAAAAAGGCATTCCCTGCTCGTAACACAAACCAGCCATGGATGGGGCTCACCGACACCTCGCTACAGCAGCCCGCGTTCTCCCGTGATGACCACTAATTGGTCGCCCATGGCAGGTGCCACTGCCTGCAGGAATTTGCATCGCATCGTGCAGAAGCACAGAAAAGACAAAATAATTACAGAGCGGCTAAAGGGAGAGAGTGTTGCCACAAGCAAAGTGTGATCCTGCAGCAGCCTGGCCTCTCCCACGGGCTCCGTTGTGCTTTGCTTGGCGGCAGCAGTGCTGGCAGAGCCCACTGCCCAACCACTGTGGTCCCCCCGCTCCCACTCCGGGTGCACAGGCATCACCGACAGGCTCACCCATCCTCCTCCTGCTCTTGTGAAATGATCTGAATTGCAAAATAACCAAGCTAAAGTAAAAAAAAAAAAAAAAAAAAAAAAAAAAACACCATCCTTATTTTTGAGGGTTTTTACCCCCTATTAGCATGGCTCATCTCTCAGCACCTAGTGAGGAGACAGAGGACAAGAAGAGGCAGCTCTCTATATGTGGAGCAGTGGCCCCTCAGATAGAGAGTTTTCTGCTAGGATTGTTCATAAAACTTGCACAGCACTGGGGGCAGCTTTGTGACATTCTTGGGGTATTTAACATTATTGATCTTTTTTGACAAATGAGTAATGTAACATGCTCATTACCATTAATCATCCTTTTTCTAATTCAGGTAAACAAGGGGTAGTTTGGTTCATGCTCAGCTAATATCTGGTTTTGTAATTATTTTTACAAGGATCCTGTTTAATGAAATTAAAGTATGTATTTATTTGGAAGACAAATATTGATGCCCTTCTCATTTTATTAAAGTGCTCCATAAAGGATCAAATTTCCTAGCCCTGCTATTAAAAAACAAAAAAACAAATAGGCTATTACATCTTAGAACTATATTTTAATACCAGTTCTGCTGGTTTTGGCTCCACTGACACGGAATTCAACAGCAAGCTTCACAACAAGGACAGGCAAAGAAGAATTTCATTCCCATCCTCCCGCCTGCCTTTGGCAGCTGGGTTGTTATTAGGCATAATTAAAATCCCCACATGTTCCCACAGCCCGGGTGCTTTGCTCCTTGCTGCCCAGTGTCCACGCTGCTCCCAGAGGAGCCTACTTCTGCCCTGGGCCCCTGCAGTGGGTGTGAGAGGAGGGACCTCCATGGACACCAGTTGGGGCACTGACTCCTGCCTTTCCCAGTCCCTCGCAGCATCCTCCTTGCCAGGTGTCAGCCACCCCAGAGGGGACAAAGTCACACAAAATTGCTGTTTTCCCAACACATCTTTCCTGCTCTGATATATTTCAGTAACATTAAAACATCTCCTTGTTATATGCTCCAAATCTCTCTCGTTAGAGTTGGTAACTTGTACTTTTCATGCTGCTCTTAGCTGGCTCCTCCAAAAACCCTTCATCTGCTTGGGCTGGCTTTGCTGGCTTCTCACTTCCCCCTTCAGTTGTGCCTCCTGGCCTGCTCCTGCTGGCTTTTAAAGACAGGATGAGAGGTTTTGAGCTGGGCTGGCTCCTTTTCACAGTGATTGCAGGCAGGACTACTGCCAGTTGCAGCCTAGTGTTTCCTGTGCCCCACTGCAGATGGCCGTGGTGTCACAGCACCAGCACTATTCCCCATGCCCCTGCCTTTCTGGTGTTCGCAGCAACACCTTGTAAGAAAGGACAAAAGTGATACTGCTATTTTCTGTAACGCTATTTTAGTGCTCCAGTGCTGTTCTGCATGTACTGTACTGACAAGCTCAACACAGAACAATTTAAATAGAGATGTAAAGCACATTTATTTATCCTAATGAACATACCAATAACACTCTTGCTGTGATGCCCCTGTTTCCTGAAACCAACAAACCCTGAAATAATATCGACAGGACCAATTGCTTTAAACTTTGTAGAAAACAATGTGTATTGAAGATACAAGAAGTCACACTAATAGGAACCCTGTAAGGCAAATGACTCCACAGAGGAAAAAAGGTATGAAAACATTCACTTGTGTTTTAAAAATACAGTTTCAAGTACTTAGTATGTCATTTAAAGAATGCAGCAGATTTTTAGGAAATAAAAAGGAACTATTACTAATGTGCACCATTAGATAACTCAGAACAATTATTCCAATTTTCCACTAGAGCTTCAATCTCCAATAATCACAATACTCCGTCCTAAGAATGCTTTTTTGTTAAAGGATTCAACAAAACTCACTTATGCCTTTGACTTGAAAAGAAAAGAAAAGAAAAGAAAAGAAAAGAAAAGAAAAGAAAAGAAAAGAAAAGAAAAGAAAAGAAAAGAAAAGAAAAGAAAAGAAAAGAAAAGAAAAGAAAAAAAAGAAAAGAAAGAAAAGAGAAAAGAAAAGAAACTGGCAACTCTGGTCTCCTTAGACTTCCTGTGAACATGTAAAGAGAAAAGAGAGGTTGGCAAAAAGTGAATTTTAAAATTAACGTACTCACTACAGACACAAAATCTGTTCAGTTACTTAGCACTACTATAAAATTCTGATCATGATGGATCCACTATAAAAAAAAATCCACTGGTAAACACAAACTCGGATAGCCAAGATGTATATTAATAAATACATGCCATAGCCTGACACCATTTTCTAGTAAAAGGATTTTTAGGGTACATGAAGAAGGTCTCACCCACTGCCAAAGCCCTCTCTCCTATCTGGTTCTTACAACACACAGACAGTGATATTAGAATGAAAAAAAAAGCAGTTTGCTGCTACTTCTTGGACCCTTGAGTGTCCGATGGCTGGTTCAGGGAGAAAGTTTAAAAGTGAATCATTTCAGATAAAAAAAATCTGAACAGATGATAGCTCTCAAAAAGATCAGTCAGTCAAGAGACAAAACTGAGGCTTCACCAAGTTTCAGATGCCTCCTACAAAATCATGTCAGGGGAGTTTCAGAGACATTGCCTTGAAAATTAAGCTACAAAGAGAATGATTAAGTAGTAATCATAAAAAATGGAAACTGAGGCAAGGTATGAAAGAGTTTGATATGTCAAATAGTCAGGGGGCTGATGGGGAGAGATGCAGACATGCTGTCCCTGACACCTGAGCTGGTCCATGCAGGCAGGCTGGAAGAGATGGAGGCCATGCAGCTCCCTTCCTTTTCATGCCTGCAAGAGAAACGTGTTTCATTAAAGACTGGAAAAAAAAAGAATCCTACACCATGAAACTGCCCTCAGAAAATGCTGTCAGTCCTGTGTCTTTTTTAACACACAGCTATTAAGGTCACTTTGGTCCTTGGCTGCAGATATGTGGCTTTTCTAGCACAGTGTTCATCTCAGAGGATCAAGATGGCTGGAATTACTTTTGCTTGTCCTGCTTTTCAGGTATGGCAGAATAAGGAACAAATGAGGTGTTTTTCTTCCACCTAGGCTATAGCCCTCTGCTAATTAACAAACTACTGAATAACTCCAATCATTTTTTACTGTCACCTAGTATTATCATTAAGTGCTTTTTCCATTATCAGTAATACCTGCCTATGACTGTAGATAGGTAAATAATTGCTATCCATCCTAATCACTTCCTTAGATGATCATCCTATAGAGACCTCCATTTTATTTGCAACACCTTTCCATCACTCCATGAACCAAAGGAATTTATAGATAGCACAAATCTATAGATGAAATTCAGATACATGGCGTCTCTGTTAAAACATTCCCTGATTGTCTTAGGTTACCTGCTGGCTCCATTACTGTCTTCCAAAAATCAGAAATCAAAGGCAAGGGAAATGTTCTCAGCTTTGTAGTGTTTGTAGTGGACTTCTTTGCAGCTTCAGAGAAGCTGCAACATTTTAGCAGTTCCTATCACTGACCTTACCTACATTTTTGCAGTTTCAGCTTGAAGTTAGCTTGCTTTGATATAAATCATTGCAATGCTGCATCACCATGGAGCAAAATCACACAACACTGTAACAGAGGAAGCTGATAACCTGCACTTTGGCTGATTATTACTCTTTATCTTGGTACAGGAAGGTACCTTCAAACTCAAAACTCCCCAGCACAGGATTGTCAGGCTTATGATGTTATTGTTTTTAAAATAGCTTGATGACAGGAAAACCTACAGCAGGCTAAAATCTCTACTATGCATAAGTCTTGCATGACTTGAGTAGAATAAGATGAATACTGGATGTAGTGATAAAGTGGATAATTAGTTCTTCATACACAAATTTTGGTTATGATGCCATAGGTAAGGTTAACATGGACCCCAGCTAACTCAGCAAGTCCAGCTTAGAAGATCTGATGTCAAGAGACCTAGAGGCGCACAAAACCATAGTGCAGATCGTTATGTCCTCATTTAACTATTTAGATGGCTTCCAGATATCCTCGGTTCTTAAGAACGGGTTCAGATTTGCATTGATAAACACACTGCAGAGAAAGGTCAGGGTCAGGTTTGTATACAAGCATACAGGGAGCAAAGACGGATTTCTGGAAAAATGTGTGAATTGGGAGTGAGGGGGTCAGAACAGGTTGGAACCAGTCAGAATTGGTTGGAACTGGTTTGAGGTGTTCTCCTGTTATTCATCCTTATTATTTCTGCTTTTAATGCATCTGAACCAAAGGTTTCAGGGTTATTAGGAAAGCAACTTGTAGAGATTTCTGTGGCCATGCATATGTTCTTTAGTGCTTGTTTTCCTTATAGGCTACTGTTCAGTAGTGCATGGTAAATTCAATAGTTTATTTATTTACTATTCCTCAATAATGAAACTTCAAAAAAAGAATAGGATTATGTGCCTGATATGTTTCCTCCACAGAGGACAACTCACTTTGATATTACTGTAGTTACAGAAGCCAGACTTCCAAACTCACATCTTGCTTCTATGAATCTGCAATAATGATATGCAGCCTATGACAGCCTCTTTTCCAAATTTGCTTTTCCAAGCAGACCTGTTGAAATTAAAATTGCAACCCAAATCAATTTCTGCAAGGAAATTTAAACAGGAAAAAAAAGAATAAAGGAAGACGTATTATACATAATTGTTTATACCCCTTAAACTTACATCGTTCATTGCTAAGTGCCTAAAAGAGGAGAAATGACCTGTCCCTTGAGCAGATATGAGAGCCTAGGTTTTGTCTATTGTGAGTCAGTATTCAAATAGCAGATTCTTTTCTCCCCACATTATAATTCTCAGATGTGCTAGCCAATGAAGAGAGAAAATTGGATGTATTGTATCTCATGAAAAAAATATATATCTGGTGTAGAGCAAAGACAGAGGATAAAGGTTCAAGGCAGTAAAAAAATGCTTAACCATTTCCATGATTTCTCTTTTGTTAGTTTATATTTGTACCCATGAAGGCAAACAATGCACTGGTTTCTGAGATGTTAAAACTTCCATGTAATGCAAGGAAGTCCAATGTGAATCACTCTTAAGAGCGATTTCAGCTCCTTACTATCAGCAGCCAGAACTTTAGTGAGTATCACGAGAAACATCATTATAATATTAATTTTTATCCATGATCTCTCGACAGAGCTGCTGTAGCTTGAGCGTTAGAACACTTTAAATTCCAAAGTGGCCCCCATTCTTGTAAGCAATCAAACTTTTACTATCTATTGATAAATGGTTTACATATGGTTGTGTGGACTAATAAATGGCTTTTAAAGTATTTCCTGAACTAATCTCCAGATCACATGCATCTGATTACAACTCTGCCAAAATTTTGTAACGAGGTTACACTGTTATCCGTATTCATATTCCTGTTACACCTGTGTGTCCAGGTCATGGACTGGTGAGCCACTGTGCCTGGCATCATACAAGTCAGGGAAAAAGGAGACGGACAATCTCATGAGGAAGCAAGTACAACAGTCCCCACAGTTAACATTTTCAGCAGAAAAGCTGTAGTGCCTCAAATACCCAAATGACATAAAAAGTAAAGTCAGTTTTTGAGTCAAATTCCAAATGCCACCCTTGTGAATTCTCTTCCCCTTACACACACACACACACAAAAAAAAAAAAA
>VXAV01011790.1:158283-173283 GCA_013399715.1 Alectura lathami
TGCAAACACAGAATACTGCTGTGAAGCGCTGGGTAGCCTAGAGAGCCAGACCTTTTTCAAAGTACTCTCCAGGACAACAGCAGTTGTTTTACCATGTGTCTATGCCACATACACATGGTGCATTATACTGGCTTTTTCATTACGCTTATTGAACCTGACTTAAGAGAAACTGGAATCCACACATTGAGTGAGGAAGAGCATAACCAACATATGGTGCTTAGGTCACATGTTTTGTTCATATGCATCTTAGGTTTCTAGCTGCTAAAATCTTGAATATCTACATGGCTCTGGGGGTGAGGGTCAATGGCATGGAAGTCCAGGAGGTCTTCTCTTCAGCCCTGCCAGTGAGAGAGATTGGCTTGAGAAGGACGGAAGGAGGATCCTGTGGGTGAACAACTGGCTGCACAGCTGGGGCTGACAACAGGGATGTGCCTTTTATAAACACAGAACCTTCCCTGAGGACTGAGAACTTCTGGGGAGAGACGGGATCCACCCAGCCAAATGGGGCAAAAGCATCTCTACCATCAGGCAAACCTAACGGGCCCAGTCCTGGTTTTCCCAGTACCAGAAAGATACAGACTGACTGAAGTCAGTCCAGCAAAGAACCAAGAAGGTGATTAAGAGACTGGCGCATCTCCTGTATGAGGGTGGGCTGAGAGAGGCTGTGCGGCCTCGAAAAGAGAAGGCTCGAAGAAGGCTTATAAATGCCTGGTAGGTGGGAGGGTGGTAAAAAGATGGAGCCACACTCCCAGTGGTATTCAGTGGGAGAGCAAGAAACAATGGACACAAGCTGAAACACAGGGAATTCCATCTAAACAACAAACAAACAAGCAAACAAAAAAACACTTTTTGGTAGTCAAGCACTGGAGCAGCTTGTCTAGAGAGGTTGTGGAGTCTCCATCTGTAGAGACACCACTTTTGTCTCAAAACACCACAGCACACGACTCCTGGCAGACTGCTGTATGTAACCCCGCTTTAGCAGGGGGCGGACTAGATGATCTCCAGAGGTTTCTGCCAACCCTAGGATATTCTGAATTACAGTCAGTCTTAAAAATTCCTGCCCAGCAGTCACCAACTGTACAATGATTTCTCTTTCTTCGGTACATATGTTATTTGCAGCATACTAGCACAGAACATTTTCCAACCCTTTACTCCTGTCACTGCCATCCCACATTCTTTTTCAGAGTGGTTCACATTACTTGAACACATTTTCCTTGCCACAGAGGTAAAGATAAAAGTCACTACAGCTTGTGCTTATGCACAAGAATATAACAGCTCTTGATTATCCTGACTCTCAGGTTGTGAATCACAGGAAAGATTTTCAATGTCCAGCAGCTAAATGTGTTAGCCATGACATTTCTGAAGTTCTATTTTTGTATATGTACAAGGAAAAAAAAAGAAAAAAAAAAAAGAAAAAAAAAAAAAGAAAATCAACACACTTCTTTATATGTGTTCTTTAGCACAATATTTGTTTAACTGCAGCTTTGCTGCTACCACTATATGCACCACATTCTTACAGCTCCAGTTTTACAGGTTGTACATGTTATAGTTTTCAGAGCTAGACTTCTTTACCCAGGAATTTTTATTCTTAATGAAAAAATAATCTACAAATAGCATTCTTACATCTCCCATAACCTCTTTGCTGTTAAAATGTTTGTTTTGAATTTTCTTCAGAGGAGAAAATGCAATTCATATCTGGTTATTGTCATAATGAAATCTCTTTCTCCTCCGTACAGAGCGTTTATCTGAGATGTTAAAATTTAACTTATTTGAGTTATAAATACAATGTGAATTAATAGTCTACATTGTTTGCAAGGTTTTTTTAATTGGCCTACAGGGAGACTTTCTGTATACATTAAACAGATTGCGTGTCTGAATTGCAACTAACCCACCTTTAAATTTCCTTTGCACACATAAAACTCAAAACTGTTTAACATATTTTAGAAGTATTTGGTTATATTGTTCAAATTAGGAAATGACTGCTAAAAGTCAACTTAAATTAAGATTACTGATTGGTCCTTGGTAATGTCACACCAGTGCCATAATGCCCAATAAATAAATAGGTTTGGCTGTTCTTCTTATTTTTATTTATAAATTCTGTTTCATAACAGCAGTAAGATGCTCCAGGCCATGCAGTTCTTGGGGATTATTGCACTTGTCAGGTGTTTAAAATCACTCAGTCCTCTGCCTGTGCCTTATAATACCACTGGAGGCATATAATCAACCAGAAATGCACTGCCTGGAGTGTCTTAATGCTTTATTATGACATATCTAACTTTCAAAATAAATTATTTATTGGGAAGCTTGAAAGTATCATAATGATATCCAATCAGTAGCTGAGAAATATATATGAAATCAGGACAACATATCAGAAAGAGAGAGACAGAATATAGAAAAAAATGCCAGCTCATCAGTCATCCCAGACTAAAACAATGTGTGTGTGTCTATGCCTGTAGACATAGTTTCGTGTGCGCACATAGGAAAGGATGCATTCGTATTTGTGCATAGATTTGTGTATATTGAGCATCATGCAGTACGTGGATTTATGTGTTTGTAACTGATGGCTGATATAAGGCAGGGACAGCCTGCATTGAGCTAATAGCTTAAATTAAAAAAATAAGTGGGCTAAGTAATTGTTGATAACTTAAACCTCCTATTAAACAGAAATTCAGGACATCCTGCACTTAGTTAAGTCATTGAATGTTTAAGAATTAGCTTCTGTATTTCAAGGAAAGGAAGCCTAGCTACACCAGTTGACATTACAAATTGCATTTCACATCATTATCATTACAATCGCTAAACTACACACATTATTCAAAACTGAAATTTAAAAGCAAAACAAAAGAAAACAATGCCACTTTCAAAAAAAAAAAAAAAAANATATCAATTGTAAAACAACCAGAGAAATTCAATACTCTGTGGTTTAAATTTCTAAATTAAATTCCAATTTGTAAATTATTATGTGGAAATAAGGAACTCTACTTAGACAATTGTGCTAAATAACAGTGCAAACCCTGCAGGGGACCAAATTATCTTTTAGAGAGGGAATATGAAAAGTTTTTTGGAAAAAGGCCAGTTTTAGGTAGGGGGTGTTTAAAGCCTTGGGAGTTACTGTAGCAATAGAAAAGATTAATAATTTGCACATGTGAGACTCCTGGCAAGCAGGACGCAGCTGTAAAGAATTAACCCCTCCTGAGAGACATAAAAACATGGAGCAGCTGAGAAGAAAGGGTGAGGGGAGAATGCAAAAGTATGCAGAGTACAGATGTCCTAGAAGAGGAAAAATATGTAAAGTAGGGTTGGAGAATGTACAGAGGTTTTATTATACTGAGGAGGGGGAAGGAGGTGGAGATTCTTCTTTTCAAAATTTAGGTATACAGGAAAAAATGAAATACCTGCAGAAAACTGATTCTCTACTACTGCCAGCGAGTGCAGCTAATCTGAATAAAAATCTGAAAGCCACAACTCCTTACTGAAAGAAAACTCTCAAAGTGATCTGGCCTAAAACTAGACCAAACCGGCTTTGTTTTGGTGTTCATGCATGCCTGCCTCTGCTCTGCGTGCTGACTCCATCGTTCTTGTATGTGGGCAGGGTGCTGAAATACAGAAGATGCTTGCTGAAGGGATTGGAGGGCAGGCTCTTGTACGTGCAGAAATCGAGGAAGCAAAGCAGATCTGGGGGTGAAGCACTGTGTGATTGTGGATCTGTAACTGTGGAGAAACCCAGCTCCTGATATTTGTTCTTCCTGGCTGCCTACCAGATTAATTTCTATTGTGAGGGTCCATTTTTGCAGCTGCTCAGCATGACAGAACTGCACCCCTCCCCCAGTCAAATTCAATAGGGCTGGTGCATGGGCATAGCATGGTTGCACCTTAACTCAGATGATAACTCTTTTATAGTCTGGGAGAAGGCCAAAGCAATGCAATTTTTAGGTTGTATTAGAAATCTGAGACTGTTACCCTTCGAGAGAAGAAATCAGGCTTTAGTGAGATGAAATATGTAGTTTTTCTACTGGTCTCTAGTTGCTGAGGTTTTGTTTGTTTTTTTTTTTTCCTCTTGATAGAGAGAATGTTTGAAGTGATCATTAACAGAGAGAAACAATGGAGATGTTTACTCAGATTTAGTCACAGACAGCAGCATCATTTTCTATTAAAAGAAAGAAGTGGTTTTGAAAGTAATGCCTCTTTAAATGTTACATGGATTATCTAGACTCCAGATGATGGATTTCTTTTTTTTCTCGTGTAATAAGAAGAAACATAAATAGATTACCTTGTTTAGGCTTATTGTGTTTAGATTTAATAACAAGCCTCAATCTCCTATATGAGCTAAAGCAGATTGTATTACAAAAAGAGAAAACTAAAAAGAATACACTTTTAACATAGTAACTGCTTCAGTAGAGTAGTTTTTGAGGAAGTCTGCTGCCAGAGGCCTCTGGAGGTCTCAGAGAATAGGAGGAATAATTTCAGGATGTGTATGTGGTTCCCTGCTTTCTATGCTTGCTCTCCAGCAAGTATTTAAGAATTTAATAGTCCCTCAGATTTCACAATGCTTCTTCCGTCTTCCCCCACAACTCCAATCATGTATTCATGCATCTTCTACAAAACTTTTCTGTTAATTTTTCTCACAATGTCCTCTGTGGTTCCCACAGGATTTGATGCCTACTCTCCTTCACTCCTCTCCAAAACCCTTCTCATGTGGAGAAGCCCACCAGATCACAAACCCAAGCATTGCTGCTTTGCAAATATCACAGCTCTACCACCCTGCTCCAGACTTGTCACTGCCTCCAATTCACCAACCCCTCCTTCAATGCCAATTTCTGTCAAAGAACCCTCTTCCTCCAAGCTATCTTCCCAATCAATCACTTCTGGCTGAAAATATCATACATCTCCACTATGTTTTGCTTGCAAATGTTTCTGTAAACCTTGGCATCATGTCCACATGCCAGCTGGTGGGTTGAGGTTGCTGCCTGTCATGCTGATTACACTTGGGTCCTTATATTCCCACAAATGTGTTCAGTCTCCACACCATTCCTGGTCTGTAAGCTCTTTGGGACAGGACCGTTTTGCTGTGTGCTTGTATGAATAACAATACAGGCTAAGTTACTGGGGCTGCTACGTATGCAAGCCATGCAGTGTAGATAAAGAAAACAGCAACCCCGTTGTATGCTGGTATTTTACGTGGAGAAAGATTTCTGTTACAGAGTAAACTTGCAGTTCAGCTTGGTCAACAGGAGTTGAGCCAGCACCCACTTTTGCACAGTCCTCAACCTCATTACAAGAGTCTAAAAAAAGTGCCCACCAACTATCCTAAAAGACCAAAATGTTCTGGACTCATTGACCTTAAACATCGCAATTAGCCAGGATATTCCTAACAGCTTCTAGCTGCAGGAAAAAAAATAATCATATATTTATTTTTTGAAATTGAATCGTTTGTTGAACTATATGTCAGCATTGTTGCCACTATAAACTAAGACACAAGAACTATTCAACAAAAAATAAAAACAGACTGTGGTTTTACAGTGTATCTGTTTAAAACATGCTGTGTATTTTTTATATCCTTTCTGTTAACTAGAGATTTATCAACCAAGACACATTGTGCATATGCTAAAACCTGTGCTCACAGACATACATACATGTCACCAAAACGGACAGCCTTTCCTACAAATAGCACTGATGCTTTCTGTTGGAAGCCACTATTTAATCTCCTAAACTCACCGGACTTCAACCAAGCGATACAACATTTCTCAAGACTGACAACGTTTTAGTTCTATTTATTGGAAAATTTCAACTAAAATAATTCACTTCTGAGAACAAGCATCTTTGCTTAAATTGAATTTTCAAAATGCTGTGTTTCAAACTCAGATAGCTCTGACTTACATGAGAAAACTTCCAGCTCCACCGACTGTCCTCAGCACTGGGTGTGACATTGCTCCACACAGGTCCATTGCACCACCACCACCATCTCCTGAGGTCACTTCCAGGTCTCCTGACAGGGGGGACAGGAGACCATGAGAGGTCCCACCGAGCAGCAGCAACAGGTACTACTGGCCTGACTGAAGGTGACCAGATGTTGAAAACGGGACTCAGGCTAAAAATGCCTTACTTTTCATAGGTAAGATCCTCTCCTCCAGCAAGAAAGAAAGTAACATTCTTTATTTTAGAGATCCCATGGCTCAGATTTTGCCCAGAAAACCCTCTTGGAGAAGCATGAGGAAGTGCTTTTGACATCATGCTGCAATAGAGATTCATTTTACATACCTGCAAGAGTCTCCTCAAAATCATTTCTGGGCACTCTAGTTAGAAAACTGGAAGTAAATTTTGGACACTTCCAGTACTCTGTACCTCTCTCAAGCTATTCATCTTGTGGAAGGTTCCGATGCCCTGGGAAGCCTCCTACTAACCGTGGTGATGACAAACAAATCACCATCTGGATCCCTTCTTGTGGAGCTGGCAGAGGAAGCCACAGGAGTTAGGCAACAAGAAGCTTTCTCCTCGCAGATGAGGACTAACGTGCCATTCTCACCACTGTGACATTTGCCATTTTCACTAGGTGCTGAGGTAAGGGCATAAATGTCTAGCTAGGAGTTACTAACAGATAAGTGCCATAAATCAGTACACACTAACTCAATTCTTCCAGAGATACCAATGGATTAGTTAAATCAGTAATCCAGCATGTCCTCCTAGACTCCGAAAATCCACCTAAAGGCATCCAATCCACCAAAATAAAATCAAATAATATAAAAATCCCAAAGATTTCTAACAATTTCTGTGTTTTTTTCTTCTATGAATTTATCTCATCATCGTTGAATCTGTTGTATTTTTGGCCTCTGTAACATTCCATAGCAGTGATTTGTAATATTACCTCTTTTTTGAAAAAGTAATTCTCCAGACTTCGCTTTTTTTCAGCCTGTGCCCTAACAACTTTCTTGGGTGTAACCTGATTCTTGTATTGTGAACAAATCATCATTTATGCCTCTCCTGAACAAATTTAGTAAGTTTCCCACGATGCAGCATATTTCAGAGACTTGAAATGAATCCTGAACTTTTTTTCAGAACTCTCTTGATTTTTCAGTGTCATGTTCAAATCTTCAAAATCAGAACTGAACACACTGGCCTATTTTATTTTTAGGTTTTATCTGCATCTTAATTTCCTGGTGTTGTCATAAAGGGATGTGCAAACAGAATTCCTGCCACACAGTAATTTCTGCTGGGATTAAGTTATAGAATTTCCTTATCAGCATTTCAACTCCGAAAGCAAATTCTATTTATATGCATGCATATATGTACATAAACTGTGTAGCTCATACTTGCAGTGTACCATTGCAGCTATGCAGCTTCAATCAGTTAATGCCAAAATCTCTTCACAACTTGAATACCATGCATATTTCAGATTTATGAGAGAAAATGCAATTTAAGTAACCGTAAATTTCAGACAATCTGTGCCACAGGATACAAAGACATGATAGCCATGGCTATAGTGAAAACAGCAACCTGTTTCTGCTCTGATTTCACTCCATTCAGATCTTGCAGTGGTGTTATACGGAAACACTACATGAAGATGTTACTGCAACAACACATTTCCAACTCTATGCATGCTCATGTCAAAAGATTTGTATGATTTTCCCAAATGTGTCTCATCTTATCCATTTACAGAACTGGGACCCAAAACACTACATTTCATTATCAGATTGTCCAAAACAAAACTGCAAATTAAGTACATTTGAAACTGCTCAGTCAGGTAGTATAAAGGTGCTATGCTTGCAAAGGTTTCCAGACAGACATTTTAATTGCATTAAGTTGTGACTAAGAAATGAGGTTGGTCCTGCAGTGAATATATTATGTAAATACTAAGCATTTGAACCGAAAATTATAAAAAAATAATAGAAATATAGTTGTTGGTTTTTAATTTGCATCTAGGAATGATCCTGTTCTCAACTATGTGATATAAGATAAATGTAAAAATATAAAAATAACAAAAACACAAGGGAAACAAGTAAAAAAGCATAAGGAACAATTTAACACCCTCTAGAAGATGAAACCACGCCATACACTAAAGATGAGTCAGTGGAGGTACTGCTTTAACAAAGATGAATATAAGCATATGCTGATGTATTTCCTGGAGCAGGGTCTGGAGGCCCTAGCACTTATCTGCTTGCAATTATGATTTATTTTAAGCAATTTTTGAATAAAATCTGTCAGAATATTTCAAGAAAATACACACACAAAAAAAAAAAAANTGGGAATGAAAAAAAAAAAAAAAATTAATAGCAATATCAGGCTCAAAGTGTAATTTAATGGACAGTAATTAGTTTCTATTGAAATGCATTTTTAATAAAGTCTGTAATAGTTGTTTGTTGAAAGAGAGATACTTTATGCTTCATATCTGAAATCCATTTCCTGCCAACGTCTTTTCTCTCTGTAATACTGGGGGAAATGTTCTGTGAAACACCTCTTTCTCTAAACCTTGATAAAATTCTGGACTATATCAAATGTAACAAGTTTTAGACAAATGACTGTCATCTTCGTGAGCTGGAGAGTTAGAAGAAAGCACAGCAAGTGTGTTTATTTGCATTAACCACATGCATCAGTGCGGCGTGTGAGGAACACTAACACGGCTGTTTAACAGCCGCTCTATGGATATTTTTTTCTGTGTCATGTTAAGAGGCTATAAACCTCGGAGATGTCTGTCTTACACAATTTAACTCGTTCTAATTGCACTACAAAGGGTTCCTTTGACTTAGCAACTTTGTCAAGACACTCTTTTCAAAAGACATATGGAAAAATCCTCCTCGTGATTATTAATAATGTAGTTAATATGGAGAAAGTCTGAGAGTAAGAAGGGAAATATTTCTGCCAGCCCATAGAGACAGAACTTAATTTTATAGTGGCTGGTTGTACTTATTTTCATTTTCTTAAATGTTCTAGCCATTGAATAAAGAAATAATTTGAAAAGGAAATAGCATCCACAGCATTTGAACTTGCCTTTAGCATAAAATGTTTTAATGTTTTTAGTCTGTCTTTGACAAGTGAAACAGACTTTAGTGAATACTGGTAAGAGTTCACTTTGTAATAGAAAAGTAGGCACTCACTCTGATCACTGCGTCTTTTTAGTATGCAGCCCAGAGGATTCAGAAAAAGATTACATTTACAATAATTAACATATATGTAAATGGAGATCATGGCTATGAATGATAAATTTTCATAGCAATTTAAACCTTGTTCAAATTAATCAACCATACAGACACTTGATTAATGAAAGGCAGCGTCACTTTAAAATGCAACATGTTAATATATATTACTGTTATCACTGATCAAAGAATCTTTAAACATAAACCAATTAAAACAAAGTTCAATCTACATTTTTTACTGGTTTAATTCCTGCAGAATTATAAGAGTATTATAAAAATTTACGTATTTTATTCTCCTTCATATCTATTTACTAAATTGACTGTAGTACAGAATCACACAAGTAATTCGGCTACTTCATTAATATGATTGGATCTGAAAACTACCAGATTAGTTTTTCAAGCTAAACATATACGTAACGGCTGATTGCAAAGTGGGCAAAATGCATCCAATTTCATTCTTCATTTGTAAAACCAGCAACTCGCATCTCATCTCTCCTATTTTCAATTCCATCACCAGCAGATCGGCCACACACCAGATCTGTGTGACTGAGAGCAAGCAAGGTGTTCGGGAAGACTGCCTCTGTGCACCGCCCCAACAGCACCTATCTGCTAAGAACAGCAAGGCTGGAGAGTTTGATGGCAATGCTGGATTCCTACAGAGGTCATCCTAAGCACCCACACAGGTTTTGTCTAATTTCAGTTTCTGTTTTTAAAACAAAGGCATTAATGTACTACAACTCTGCTTCAATTCACTGGAACATTTTGAGTGTATTTTTCATAAAAATACACCATATTTCATCTATATTAACATAAAGGATTTTGAGTTTTGTTCATTTTTGAAAAGAGTCACTAACATCCAAGCTGTACAATATTTTTTGCTTTATCTCATGATCATGAAAATATATAGCATGTTTCTGAAATAGAGCCTTAATGAAGACTTAGATGCTATGGTCATGAGCACAGAATATATGCCAGGAGGGCAGTTAAAGGGGTTAGTTGATCACTGCTTTTTATTTAAAAGCTATTAGAAATGCGTCTTTAACACACATTATATATCAGCAATTTGTATCTCCAGATACTGAGCTTTTCAGTAAGTGGTAAAGCATTGGTAAAAGAATAAGAGGTAGTAAAATCAAAATAGAATCATTAATTTTACAAAAGAAGCAAAGACTATGTACTGCTGAATTTGGAAAGTAGTACCAGTCAGACATATATATAAAAGTATCTTTGTCTTTGTGGGAGCAAGGACACATGCCTAGATCTCTGATTTCAGTATTAGCATCTAAACATGTAACAAAATCAGATTGCTAACTATAGGGACTATAATTAATAATTGACCTGCTCCCTTACTCTATAACAAATCAAATGTCTGCTGCTAAACACAGTCCCTGGGAGAAGCAATACCTGTTTATGTTTTCCAGACACAGACGAAAATACTAGTGCATTCCTGCAGGCAAGCCTGTAGAGATGCAGCCCACACTACTGACCATGGCAATATTCAGCGTGCAGAGTCCCAGAGGAGGCTGCACTTATCTTACCAATTTATATCTTGCCAGAAATCTGTCCACAAATCCACCAGCCCATTGTAACACTTCAAACCAGTGAAGAACTTCAAACAGAGCAGTCTTTCTAAAGAATCCTCAGTAAAGACTCAAACTGCCTCAGCAACTGAGAACCTCCCAAAATTACACGAGTGGCTGCTAATGGCTTCAGAGGGCTCCAGACCAAACCACAGCTCCATACTCAGTACAGATAAAAAGTGGTCAGATGCATATAAGATTACACGTGTAGACACAGAAGCTCTGCTGCCTTCAGGTTCTCTAAGACTGGAGGAAAAAGTCAGTATGTTAATACGTGCCTTGCAATAAACATCATTTGTATATTCATATTTTCCATTTTTAGCTTAATTTTCTTTTTTTTTTTTTTAATTCTGTAGTTTTCTACACATCCCAGGATTTGACACGTTGGAGGAAAGTTTGTAAATACACTGCACAGCTGAGGTGCAGAGTCTGAGGAGACTGAGATGGAACCCACAACTATTTCAACTAACTTCTGTTTGATTACACGTTCCTCTGAAAGTGCTGCAGAAGATCTAGCTAAGAACAGCTAGAATTTGGGAAAATTCCAGAGCTGAATCTCCTCCCTTCTTGACAGAGGGTGAAAATTAAGGACATTTGTGGACACCTGCTCTAGAATTCCTTTAAATAAATATATTAAAGAAAGATGATGATATCCTAGATATTTTATAATTGCCTTTCATTTTCCCCTCCTAGTTTTACGTTGACCTTTTACTCTTTCAATCCCCTCTTTATCCTCAGTGTAGTTGTTAAAGACAGGCCACCTAAAGCTCTTTCACTAAAATTTTGATTTGGAAAGGGAGTTCTTGGCTGGCAGCTAAGTTGGGTTGTCTTACACGTTGTTTTTTAGGTTGGATATTTCTGTTCTCGCAGTCTATGATGGATTTTGTGCAAACTTTTTTTTCCCAATACAGGCTGCTGAAGAGAGAGAAGAAAACTGTTTGTTAAGGGGCAGTGGGACAGGAAGTAGGGGGAGTTTTTATTTTCCTTTTCAGAGCACAAATGCACTCAGCTCTTCAGGCATAGATGTGTTTGTTTGTTGACTTCATTTTTAAGCATGTGTTTTACCAGCCAGCAGAAGAGAATAAGAGGTATATCAGTAGTTTAACAAACAAAGATCTATTACTGCTACATATGTATGTTTTTGTCTACCAGATTGCAACTTGTTTACTAATTGTGGAGCACTAGTTTTTGGTAGCTGGAAAAAAAAACAGCTATAACTTAGTATCAGTCTTCTTCTGATGGAAGCCAATAGTGTCTATGGACTATTTTGACACTTGACTGCCTGTCACATAACATTACTGTATTGGTATCCAGTCTTACTAACCCCTGCCATAGCTGCAACCACTGCTAATGAAGGATATTTTGAAACAGAAATATTGACAACACATACAAGTCTTGCCTAAACCATGAAATGATGGCATTGACAACATTCTGACTGAATGCTACAGAAGAGTTAGAAACATACATTTTTAATGTCTCCTTAACAGTAAAATGTACGGTCCAAAAATTGTTCTCGACAAATTTGGGAATATGTGTTGATATCTCAGGATCAACTTTTAGTAGATATAGAAAGGTAAGGTCATTGGTCAAGCAGATACTTTTTCCCCATGCATTCACATTTCAAAGTTGGCCAGAGATTTCTCAGCCCTGTTTTTTCATTCCTTTTCTTAAGCTGAGAAACACCTGAAACCTAGTCCTTCCCATTGTATTTCTGTATTCGAATGCCAAAAATTTAGACACATATTTTCCCATGTGGTTTCTTATTGCAATTGAATACTGATAGTTTTTATTTCACTTACATCTGCCAATTCTGTGAACATTTGGTGATGTTAATCTCCAGGTGTTGAGCTCTGTCATGTGAAGACACAAATTCATAGTCTCTGTATTACAGTTCAACCTTTACAATAAACTTTAACAGATATTTTCATTACATTCCAGGGGAGAATCACATGAGTAAAGACAAATACAAATTTAATTGATGTAAGGCTTGCTACTTGCGAGCTGAAACTGTAAATACACTGGTCACTAGTTGGATGGATTCTGCCAGAAGGAAAACCGATTCTGTTTTCAAATATCTACATAACAAAAAGATGATATACAAGTTACCTAGCTGGAGGACATCATCGGCTCTATAAGACAAACTGCTCCCTGTCAAGTTTCTTCAGCTCTGTTTACATTAAATTTATTTTCTTGGAAAAAAAAAACAAGGTGCGTGTATGCAAGATTAGGAGCTGAAAGAGAACTCAAATTACACAAGGTAGATAGCTGTAATTTCAAGTGCTGAAATAAACACATACTTCTTAAAATCCTAGATTACCTCACATCCCATGAAATCTTAAAGAGAAAAGTGCGTGAGAATAAGTCTACCAGTTCCTAAGAACACAATATTAGCTATTAAAGAAATCCATGAATTCTGCCCACCAACATGGGTACACTGGTGTACCACGTGGTTGCAGAAGATGGGTTAATGTAGTCCCAGCTCTGAGACCTGGCTCTTTAGCTCAGCCTTCTTGGGTAGGTTCTCCACCTCTGTCTTCCTGTATTAGCAAGGAGTCTTCTCACCTTCAGGAGAGCAGAGTCCTGAAGCATGTGGTATTTGCATGAAGGACTCTTCCTTGATTCATTTGAAATCACCCTCTCTGGAAATTCTGGGTCAAATATAAAACCAACAGACATTATTCTGCCTGAGGCAGAAATGCTGTGTTCAGACACATTTGTTGAATAGTATTTAAGCATTTTGGTAAGATATTTTAGAACATAACCAGAACAATACGTACAATAATATGTATAATATATATTATTTTAGAACATAATTTAGAACATATTCCCATTAACCCAACCAAACATTCAACAACCAATCCCTTTTTAAGGTTATTGTTAAGGTATCAGTGTTCTTAGATTTCTGTTCTAAATGCTGAAGGAAAAAGAAGATTGCCTAAAATATTTGATTACAGGACAATCCCGACTAAAATAGTTTAAAATTGGCAATGTTGTGTTTGAAAATATTTTAGATAAATCTTTTGTATAAAATGTTTCTGTATAGTATGTTGCTGGGGAAAACATGTGTAAATATCTATTTTTCTGAATTTCTAAAAGAAAACAGAATTCTAAATGCCAAAGTCAAAAGCTTGATTTTTATGTTTAGGACAAAAAATTAATTTAGTAAAATTTAAAATTTCATTAAGTATAAGGAATCAAATAAGTATTATCGTATACTCTTCATAGTTGAAAATACATCTTAAAAATCTTTGCTTCCCTATACAAATTTTCATCTCTCAAAATTTTTCAATGAGCCAGATTTTCACTTAGTCTTTATTTTATTGAACCACAGCATCACTGTGATAATTTTATTTAGCCGCTTAAGATCCTGATAAGCCCGTGGTTATGTATTTATGACTATTGTCTTGACTATAGTATCAGCCTTTCTAGTCCGATGGCACCTTGGGAAAATAGAACATGAGTTTTTCCTTGGGGCTGTCTCACAGGAGCTCCGTCCGAGCACAGACACAGGCAGAGGATCCCGGGCACTGAGAGACGGTGAAGCCTAAACAGAGCTACTGACATACTGAGCCATCAGAAAAATCTTCTGAATTTGTTAACTTGCTTATTTTATGATAAATAAAATTATCTGATTACACTAGAAAGGTGATCTTTTTGAAGTAGTTACGAGCTATGATTCGGAAGAATTTATGCTCAACAATCCCTTTCACCACCTCGTCATGACCAGCCTGAACTCTGTTTTCCTTAATCCAATCAGAATCTGAAGTCATCCAGATTTAACTCACAGTTCTACCCAACAGATTTAAAATAGTTATATCCACAGAATAAACTGAAAAATAAAATATATACCAGCAGGAAGGGCAAAACCCAAGGTTCTCATGTGCTTAGCCTGTATCAATTTCTCTCCATGGTTGCAACAACATCCCTGAGCATTGGGATGGAATTTCTGGTACTGTATGCTTCCAGCTGCAGCAAGAGGCTCCTGTCACTAAGGTTCTTTCATGACTGCTGTCACTAGAGGAACTGGAAAGTGTCAAGAAACAGTAAGAAAGTTTTCTGGGTTATGTTTTTGTATTTTTTTTCTTTTCTCTTTTTTCTTTTTTCTTTTTTTTTTTTTTTTTGGGAAGAAAGNAGGAAAAAAAAAAAGACCAATACCAACAAAAAACACTTAGTCCAGACAAATCTTTAGGTATTCTTATAATGTGTAAGAGGGTCCAGTCTGAACTCATATCTCAGTAGATTACAATCCACATCATCTTGCATTTGGCAAAAGTGCCAATTCTTCAGAGCTA
>VXAV01011790.1:178283-180783 GCA_013399715.1 Alectura lathami
TAACATGAAAAGTATCATGCTGAGTGGACCCCAAGCTTGTGCAGATTAAATACAGAATAAGTTCAATTTCCAATTCTGCCCTTGATTGCACAGAATAAGAAGTGCAGTACCTTTTTTATTATGGATTCCACTAATTAAAATCAAGTCCTGTATGGTAATGCAAGCAAAGCAACTATAGGAAATACATGTGGACATACATTAGTAGAGCTTTCTTTATTCAAAATTAAAATCAAATCCTTTCATTCTTTGGAAACCACCTCTTTTCTCCTCTGCCTTTCCAAACTCTTCCAGATTATTGCCTTAGAAGGAAAGCGGCACGATGAATTATAGCATAGCGAAATCCCAAAACAGACCCATTTACTCCTATATATGATGAAGAAAGCACACAAGATTTCTCAGAATTTCACCTGATCCCAGCAGCTATTCCTGCACAGAATGGCAATACAGGCACGGGCACAGTGGCTCAGCACTGTACCCAGCTAGCCGCCACAACAGCACTTATCAAGGCATGTGAATAAGCACTCAAATTAGCACTGCTACATCGGCTGGAGCGTTTTGGGGGGAAGACTGAGAATTTTTCAGTTTTATCTTCATGTCCTCTGTTGTAATAAACAGATCATTAGAGATTTAATTCATAGACACAACAACAAAAATTAAGTTTTGGCTTAATTAAGTCAGGCTTTGCAAGAAAAATGGTAATTGCAAACATTTTTATGCAATTATTACTATCGGTAAAATTAAAAATATATCAAAATGTCACCAGAGTACATTCATCCCATAATATGGGCACCATAAGACAATCAAACTGGAAAACTGCTAAAAGATTGAAGGACTTCTGTTTGCCTGCACCCATGCTTGCGACATTGGCTTTGGCCGGTACAGTGAGGTTATTCAGGCAGGTGAAGAGAGGTTCCCATTGCTAACCCAGAGAAGTCACAACTGTGAGTGTAAAGGTGCTGGAAAATCTCCCTTAACCAGTAAAGCTCGCTTTGTGCATGTAGCCCAGTCTCTGTGCCCTGTACTGTCCTGGCACATTACTGCGCCTTGTAGTGAAAAGCAATGTGTGCACAGGCTGCAGCACAGCGTTTCTTCCTTCCCCCAGGCAGCTCCTCTGCACCAGGCTTTATTTCTCGATGAAGGAAGTTGCTTTTTTTTCTGGTAACATTCTGTAGGGGTTTGATTTGGGCATGCTGCTGCTCTGCTCCAAGAGAGGAGGAGTGGAGCAGGAGGCAGATGAGTGCTGCAGACACAGTCCTGGTTGTGCCTGGCGCCTGCGCATGGCACAAGGGCTTTGGAAAAGATTTTTGCAAAGGACACTTTCCACAGTTACACCGAATTGATTTCCACTTGTCCCAACAATACTGCTTTCCAGTTTGGGTGGAAAACTATTTTATTCTACTAAGGAGTGCCATTATCATTAGAGTGTGAAATAACTCACTAATTCCTAGAGTTAGGCCTGCCTCAGCAGCCTCACGACAAACACACTCACAGTACGGACAGACAACACCACAGAGCATGGGGCAGCCATGTGTTGGGACGCCTGGAGCCTCAGCCAGGTGCCCAGGACAGGGCAGGAATTGTTGGAAATGGGGTCAAATCTCATGTCACCATAAATGCCTGATGTCACTGCTGTCACTGCACTGTACATATAGGACACTGCTGCAGATCAAACGTTTTTACACCACAGAAGAAGGAAAGAAACTGAGGCAGAAGCCAGGCATGCCATCTCCCAAGCCATACAGGCACACCAGCAGGTAAAATGTCCCATCTCCCAGCTCCAAGTCTCTTGTTATCCTTCGGAGCTCACAGTTTCACAAAAATACATCAACTGCTCTCCAAATACTGGACGTCCATGCCTTCGTGACCACTAGCACATTGCAATCTCTCAACCAAACTAAACAGCACATGGAAAAAGCAGTTTCTGAATTCAAACAGCAGGAAGACATCCCCTCACTTCTTCCTTAACACAAGCTCCCCCTCATCAGCACCACTCAATTAAATGCTTAAGATACTGCACAATATTTTCATCCAGCATCACACAGTAATTAAACCCCATGTGTGTTACGTTAGAAATGATAATGCACGATCCAGTGCAGTCATCTTGATGAGACTTTGAATTTCATTTTGGTCCTGTGGATACTTTAAACATTCAAAAACGCTTGAGCAGCACTTTTCAAGGTACAACGTAAACCAGCTTTGCCAGAGAGAATGTCACTTGAAATGGTGGATATATTGACGAAGCAGAGAACCGGCTTAAACAAACTGCACATGAGTTCAGATTTTTCTTTGCTGTCATTATAACAAAATAAAAAAAAAGGTAATTTTATAAAATTAAAAAGAAAAAAATAGCAGAGATCTATCAGGAAATGGTTAAACACAATTTTCTTGCCTTGCAACTGTTTAAAAGCAATATTGCTGTGCAACTAATTTTATGTAAAGAGCAGTTGCTCCTGCACTCACAATAAAACCCAGGCTGCATTTTATTTGAATTCCTCAGCAC
>VXAV01011790.1:187855-220581 GCA_013399715.1 Alectura lathami
AAGAGCACTAGCATAGAGAAAAACTTGACTTCAGGGGAAAACCAGCAGCTCTCTGGAACTCGTTTAGCAGGTTCACATTCCTAATGTACTCTGACTTTTGTGTTGGTTTTGGTTTTTGCCCCTATTTCTTACTTTGCTTTCCAAGAGAAATGTAACAAAACTGAGGTAGAAATAATGGTGGGCACACTCCAGCCTGGAAGATTTCTAACAGATGCTAAATGAAGATTGCGTTAAGGACAACGGAGCCGTATGCACACAACAAAAACTCAACTTTACAGTTTGGAAAGGGAAATAAATGTACTTTGAGGGTTCGGTTTTGCTTTGTTATTTGTACTTTTTGTTTGGTTACAGTCTACTGTGTTGCTATAAACAGCTCTGCAACCCATAGCTCTGCCAGTGACCTACACTGATTCCACTCCCTACAGCTCCACCAAAATAACCTCAAAACCATGACCAGAGCTGTGCAGTAAGGGCCAGCAGTCACAGCTTAAGGTGACTTGCCTCTTGGAGTCCTATCAAATCTTACCATTTGACCATTTCAGCTGCTAACATAAACCTATTAAGTGGCTCTTTTTTTTTTTTTTTTTTTTTTTTTTTTTTAAATCTATGCACTTTCTAAAGACTGTATCACGTAATTATCAAGGAGCAATATGCTGAAAACTCTTACAGTTTACCAACTAGAAAAATCATTCTGCTCTGGTTTGATCTGACAAATCGGCAAAAGAACCATTTCTTAACACTGGGAAATCCTTCTGTTTCTATTTTTAAAAACTCTAAAGCTTCAGTCATATCACACTTTATTTTTTTCCTGGATACATTCAAAGTAATTTTCCTTGCCATTTTCCAATTGTTGAGGTAAACATACATATTTAATATAAAGTAACATTGAAGCCTAGCCTATAACTCTCAGCAGTACATAGTGCTTTCAACACATTCCTTTGAGGTACTGTACAAATCACAATCACTTTCCTGAGTTTTTGCAGACAGAACATTAAAAGAAATGAACTGCAGAAATTAAGGTCCAGATTACCATTACCCTGTTTTACCTGTTCTTAGTTTAACACCACAGAACAGACAGGATTGAGGAATACTGTTGCTCTTAGAATAGCAAAAATCTGGTTCTCTGTCGCAACACAACCGTTCATCTCTTTAGTCCAATAATGTTTGAAGTTAAAGCTCTTTATATTAGCACATGCCACCAATGTAATTGTGAGGCAAACAAAAAATAAAGCACCACTTCAGGCACTTGACAGCAACTAAATCTCAAGAACAGCAGAATGGAATCAACACACAGGGTTCATGTCCTTCTGAAATCAACCCACTTGCACCTTGCTCCTTGGTGAGTATTGTCTAGCTTGAACAGAACTGAGCATCAACATGCGCTTTCTGTCATGTGTGGCTTTTTCAGATCAGCAGCTCTTGTTTGATGCACTTTTCCTTCAAGTCTACCCTGGCTCTTTAGAGGCAAGGTAAATTGTAGTCTTCCCAGTACCCTTTGCAATTTTAACACTACTGAAAAGGGTTCTCTACCCTATGTAGCAGGTTCTGTGTGTGCCAACATTCATTACTTTTTTTTTTTTTTTTTTTTTTAAAGTAGTATCACTGACTGCAACCAAACATTTTGTTCCATTCAACATATGTATCAAGCTCTTTTTGAGATATGCTAGGCTGTATCTTGCAGAAAGCATTTTCAAAGTCTTGATATGTAACTGGCCTCAACTGGCTGGGCATAATGGCTGAAAGGTCTGTGGCTGGCATGGCATGGAGTGGGCCCACCACTGCTTCCTGACACAAGTGAGCCACATCTAGTCCAGAAAAGCCTTCTGTGCGCTGGACAAGCAGTGCAACCTCCTTGTCATTGAGACAGTAATTGTGCTGTGAGAGCAGTTGTACTATTATCTGGTGCCTCGCTGTGCTGTCAGGAAGTGGGATTAAAAGTCGTTTCATGAAGTACCTTCGAAGAGATTCATCAATTTCTTCTGGTTTACTTGTGGCGCATATTACTACTATTTGGTCCTCAGCAGAAGTCAGTACAGTGTCCAGCTGCATAAGGAACTCGGTTCTCATCCGACTTACTGGACTGTGTTCTTCACTCACTTGAGAAGAAAGAAGCATATCAATGTCACTAACAAAAATCACCGAGGGCTGGCGACACCTTGCCACAAGGAAGGAGGCGTGGACAATTTTTTCTCCTTCCCCTAACCACTTTGTGACAAGGCCGGATCCAGTGATTTTGAAAAACGTGGCCCCCAGCTGGCTAGCTATACATCTGCCCATTAATGTTTTGCCCGTTCCCCGAGGTCCAAATAAAAGGATGCTCCGAGGTAGAGCAGTGAGTCCATTGAACGCATCTGACCTCAATACTGGCCATAAAACCTCCTCCTTAATGACGGCCTTTACTAGATCTAGGCCAGCGATGTCATTCCAGTCCACGGGAGGTCCCTGGTTGATAATCTCATTGGTAACAAGGTCAATGAGGTGTGTGTCAGTATTCTTCAGTTGCTCGTCCACAGAGTGGTTGGATGAGGTAGCTGCACGAAGTCCCGGGCCTTGCATTGGGTGAGGGAGGAGCTGCCTGTGCTCATCGCCGTGCTCGTTCATTACCGGGGAGGTATACTTCCCAAACGAGTCACTCGATCTCGAACCCAGCGAATTTTTAGCAGTACTATAAGATGGGGGGGTGAGAGCCCTGCTGGACTGGCTGCTGAATTTCCTTTGCTGTTCAGAGGACATTAGCTGCTTTGTTGGCTTAAATGCTAAGGATGATGTTTCAGCACTTCTGTCAAATCCATTCCCCCTGTTTGCATTTGAAATGCTGTTGTCGGGCATTCGATACATGGGACTCTGCGTAGATCTCTGTTGGCCATAGCTGTAATTTCCATAACTGGAGTCCATTTCTCCTTGCCCTGCCATGTAGAAAGCTTTCCTTTTGAGAGAGCTGGCTGAGCTGTTGGTCAGGGCAGACGGCGCGATGGGTGTCAGGCTGTGGCCCTGGTAGGAGTAGCTAGGGACGGTGGTGGGGGGCAGTGGGGTCGGAGCAGGGATTCCTGATGGCAGGTAGGCCGAGGGCGGTGGAGCCCCCCCGGGGCTGTATCCTGGGCCAACAGCGGTTTGAGGAGGATAAGTGGCGGATGGGTAGCTGTAACTGGAGAGGTTCGAGGTCCCGTTGTAGCCAGGGACCAGGGCTGGTGGCGGCGGCGGTGGCGGTGGGGGCTGTAAAAGCCCCGAGCTATGCAGGGGGGATGGATGAGGGGATGGAAGTGCAGGTGCTGGCTGGCCGCTGTAACTGGTATGCAAGTAGGAGCCATTGTATCCTGCGGCGTATTCCTGAGATGGGAGCCCTGAATGAAGACTGGGAACGGTGTGACTTCCGCAGGTGCTGCTGGAGTAGCTGGGTTCAGCCAGGTTACTGGCCACCCCGGGCGAACTCCCAATGCTGGCCGAGACGTCTGCAGGAGGGAGGGCCGCGCTCACGCCGGCTTTGCTGGCGGTGATGACGTCTGGGACGCAGTTCATGGGATACACACTCTCTGAATTCAGCGAAGGCTGCCAGGGCTCGCTTTCATTCTTCCGGCCGTTCACCAGCCCCGAGGGAGCTTCGGAGTAATTGCTGAGAATGGGTCGCTCAGCCGGGCCTTCCAAAATACCGGAGTATTTTTCTGCATACTTTTTCAAGAGATTGGAGGCGGTCAGAGCCGAGATATCATCGTTGGCCCAGGCGTACTGGTAGGTGCGCTGCAGGTGCCCCCGGTAGGCTTCCACCTTGTGGGCAGGGGAGCGGGTGGTGGAAGTGATATCAAAGTGCTGTTCTGGCCACTGGGCATGCTCCGGCGTCCACTGCATCTTCAAGCCTAGGGCAGCAGGAGAAAACAAAGTTAGCAGTGAGCTCGGCCTTTTTCCGAAGCATTTTAAGCAAAGTTCTTGAATGCACTGTCTGTAAACTTCTTCAGCTCCCCGAAACACTGCACTTAACACCACAAACCCTTAAAGAAAAAAAATGCAATGCCCTGATGGAGCATAAACAGTTAGATTGTTTTTTTATAGGCACATACACACGTATGTTTTGCCAATTCAGTAGGAGAGAATATTTTTTGGCTTAAAAAAATACACATACAGGTAATGCCAGATTTCTCAAAGTAATTAAACAAGACTTGGTATTAAATACTCTGAGTGCAGATTTATTTTTAACATACAAGGCATCCAACTGCTCTGTCCCCTCTCATCACTGTTTCAGTTTTATATTTTAACCAATATAAAAATATGAGACACAGCTGACAGATCACATCTAGGATACCTCTCTTATTTGGTACTGAACACCTAGTTAGCACAGTATAATGCACCCTGCGCAGAACAATATGACACAGACATAGCAGGTCATTCCATAATCCAACTCTCATCTAAAGTGGTCCACGACAGTTTCAAATCTGCTTCGTGGAGTGCAGCAAAGCAATCTCCCAGGCAGCGCTCCGTCGCTTTCATCACACAAAGCCTACAACTCGGTATGAATTACAACTGGCTCCTTTCTGCCTCTCAGTTCTGTTGTTGAGGCTCTGGAAAAAAAAACAAGCATGACTTGTCTGTCGGTCTCCTTGCTTGCTCTCTCTTTTTTCCACCCCCCTCCTCACAGCCTCCAGGGTACAAAGAAAGAGGGTTTAAAAAAAAAAAAAAAAAAAAAAAAGAGATGAAGAAAAAGAAAAAGAAATGAAGGTAAGTCCCCGAAAGTTCTGTGGCTTCCAAAGCTGGCTATCAAAAAATACTATCAGTATATTAAAAAAAAAAAAAAAAATACTGGATGCAACTGCCATTGAAAGCAATTAATCTTGCAAATAACGTGATGTGAATTATTCCCCCTCCCAGTAATCCACTGCGCATAGTAAGAGCAATTTGCAGGCGTTTAGATAACCCCCTCCAACTCTTACCTATGCATGGTAGTCACATTGCTGATTTTCCTACAGCTGTATCAAATAGACCTCCTTAATCTCTCTCGTATTACCAAAAGTGATTTTTGCAAACAGTCTTGTGCCCTCTGGCACAGATTCCCTGATAAGGAGGAGGCCTAGTCGAAATGAAGCATCTGTGGCACTCGCTCCCCTCTGAATTACTGCAGTCTATTTTGACAGCTCCTACCCCCTCCTGTTTTTCTCCCCAACCCCTTTAGCTCTTCATTGCCTGACTCCGGCATCTGACATGGCCAGCTTAGCCTCGCTGAGCTAAACCTAACACAGCACACAGTTTGGTAACAGAATGGCATGTTTATTCCCTTCTGACTCCCTCTTCCTTGTTTGCAAAACCACTGCACCAGACACTGGAAGTTAATTAGCAGGATGATGCTGTGCTAATTGTGTTAATTTACAAGGTTTTAGTCAAAGAGAATCATGCCAGGGCTGGCACTGCTGTCATGCTTCCGACTTAATGATTAAGAAATACTGAAAACAAGGTGGGAAGGATTGCAGTAATTACACAATAAATGAATAAAGCAACAGATTCATTTGCAATTATATTTTATTGCAGTTGCACTCATTTGCATTTGGATTCTTCATTTTTAATTTTTGGACTGATGTACTTGCAACCACCAAATCTGTTAAATTTAGCCTGAAAACTGCAAAGTACCTCTATTTGTGCCATGTATTTTATTAGTACAAGTACTGCAAACCTCAGTGCAGATGAGTATGCCATTGATTACTTGTAGATTTTTTTTTTTCCTGAGTGTTCTCTTTCTCTCTCGTTTTTCAAACACTTTGACAACTTGAGAAAAAATGTCTGTTAACAATTATACAGTTACTCCGGAACAGTTAATTCAGAGAAGCATTTTTGACAAATGCAGTTTCGAGACTGAGGTTTTGGCAGATTTATTTCTTTCATTTAGAATCAATGTAATCTTTTTTGCTAATTGTTTCTGATGTTTCAACCACTGCTTTTCAAAGGGGGTAAATGTATCACAAAATTGGGTGAAATTATAGAAATCATGCTCATATGAAAAAAAAAAATGCAATTTTAATGAGAAACCATCAGAGTCTTTTCAGAAATCATACTTTGTTAAATTCAGCTGGAAATCTGAAGAACAAATCACTAAGAGCCAATTGTAAGTAATCAGTGTCTAAAATTCCTCTAGTGTCATGGGATTTACTTCAAGTTTTTTTTTAAAAAGAAAGAATATTAATGTTTCTGTAACATAGAACTGCCTAATAGACATAGGGATGCATTAGTCCTATTAAAAACAAACAAACAAAAACTCTATCGGTGTTCTGCAATTTGGGGCTTATAAGGTTACCAGACCACTGAAAGCTTCTGTTACAGAGATGCACAAGAACTTGAGCAGATTGATGCTTCACTAGATACTAATGAATGGACACCATGAGAAAGACTCTTAGCAAAGAATGCACTAAAGCAGCAGTGAAACTTTAGAAAAGGAAGGCAAAGCAGGCTTGGATGAGGCAGACAATTTGACTGAGCTGGTACTTGTACTGTAGCTAATGAATGGGCTTTTGGCACATTGTCTTAACAAAAGACGACTATTGAAAGAGGTAATACACTAGGTCGGAGCATAACAACACATATCACATACTACCTACTTAGTGAGTTTTTCAAAATACATTTCACAAATACTTCAAAAATTTCACCAATTGATCTTCTCATTTAGAAGAGATTTTAATGCTTTTTAAATACAATATTTCTATCCCTAAGTCATAGTTGGGATGCCTATTTAGATGGTGTAAAAAAATCAGTTCTTTGGGTTTTATTTGTCTAGGACTAGTTTATTTGCTTTGTTATGAGGCTGCAAAGAATGTCAGAAAATCTGAACTATCCATTATAAGAGGAGGAGGGAAATCACATCATCAGCATTCTTTATTTGGAATAATTACTAGATAGACCAGTAGATTCACATTGCCATGCTATCTTTGGATATGCTCACTGCACAATAATTGAAAGTTTATTTATTGATGCATATTAAATACCAATGCATTTAACAAAAGCTTTAAAGGCAGGATTAGGCTTTGATTAGATAAGCTTAAGAGAACAGGACTGTTCTCAGCCCATGAAACATGAGCATTTATTCCAGCACATTGCAATCATTAGTGTTATTTGGAAGCATAGGTTAATAGTCAACCATAAGCATATTTTTTACATTAGTATGCAGTGTAGAAATCTGTATTTACATGGAGTCCACTGGAATGGTCTTGACTGGGGGACACAGAGACATTCCTTAATTTGATATCAATCAAAAAAGCACCAAACTTTCCTAGGTTTAACTCCATTGGTTAACAGTTCAGTAACTGTTTGACAAGAGTCACATGTCTGATTTGGGAAAAAAAAAGTAACTTGTCTGCATAACTGAAAGAACCTACTTCCCAAACCCCCCAGCCCCCCCCCAAATTGCTTAGTGTTTGCAACTACTTCCTCTACATATTTTAAATGGTATCTTATTCATTGTTTTTCGCTTGAGCTGACATACCTTCCTGCTGTTCTTTTTTTTTTTTTTTTTTTTTTTTTTTTTTTTNTAAAGACCTAAAATCAGGTAAATAAGGGCATATTTAGAGGCTGCATGTTTTTCGGAATCCTTTAAGATCTGACATAAACCACAGTACTGCAGATAGCACAACTGCTTACTAACTTACTAAAATCTAGAAGCAATGCAAGGCTAAATGCGTTTTAAAAAAAATTTGCTAACTTAAGAATCCTCTTAGCTATCGACGACGTTTATGAACTGTGTAAACTGCGCCAGTATGAGCTGTAAAAGGCAAAAGGAAAAGGATTCAGTTCTTTAAGTAAAGGTATGTACTTATCAGAGAATTGCTTTTAAGATAAATTTAATACATTATATAGGAGAGGCAGTGTAGGCTTTTTTAGCCGTATCTATTTTTCCTTGTCCTGACAGCCCAGCTATATATCCCTCCTCAATAATTCTTCCAGTTGGAACTATAGGAATTACATTTAAAGTAATTACAGTCAACACTTCAATTTTTCAATTACTCTGAACTAAGTGTTCAACCATTCTTTTTTCCCCTTCTTATTTTGTGCGCTAAACCTGAAAATGTAAAACCTAATAAATAATACTTCATCACCTTCACATACATAATTCTGTATGGCAGAAGACTACTTTCAAATTCAGACTTATGGGTGAAAACAAAATAGAAAAGAAAGAATGCCAGAGCCAGGAGGAAAAAAAAAAAAAAAAAACAAACACAACAACTAATGTGAATGCAAAAAGAAACAAGCAGCAGCCTACGCAGCCTGGATGTTCGGAGCAGCCCAATCCTGCTGGAGCCTGAGTGAGTTTGCACATGCGCAGGTCCCCCTGCCCCTGCTGCACCTCGGTACTGGGTGGAACTGCTCAGCCCCTCAACAGGATTAGATCTGTTACAGAGGAAAAGAAGTAACACACCTCTCCTTTCAATTTGAATGAAAGGGTTTCTGCTGAAATGTTTTCCTAAAAGGGATGGGAAAGCGCAGAAACACTGGCCAGGATCACACTGGGTGAAAACACAGCAAAGGACTCGCTGTGTCCTGCAGATGGGTCCAAGTGGCAGGAAGCCTCCTCACCAGCCGCGTGGTTAGCAGCGGTCTGCTGTAGACAAAGGACACTGGGACGTCAGAACACGTCTCTCATCCATTCACACAGCCAAAAAAAAAAAAAAATCAAGCTAAAGCCTCCAAGTGTTACTCCAACATACCTGAGGAAAAAGTAATTCTTCTCCTGTTGCGGTCTCTCTCTGTCTGCCCTGTCCATCCCTGCAGTGTCTTAGGCCCTATCTAGCACAAATCTGCAGGTTCATTTGTAAACCTGAAGAAGGTTCTTTATTTCAGGCATGTGGTTAAACACGCTTTGAACAACTGCTTAAAGCTCTGTTGAAAAAGGACAGCCTGCACCAGGGCGAACAAGTGGATGAGATAGTTCTGATAACTGCCCATAGCAGACTGGTAGGAGCATGCTTTTGCAAGGGAGGACGCAAGTCTGATACCACAGGTCCGCAGCCATCTTCCCTGCAGACCCATAAGTGGACCTGAACTTTGTCACCAAATTGCTTACACACTTAGCCAAAGCTGTCCCTGCCCACTGAACTGTTGCTTTCGGCTCTGTCTCCAGTTATTCAAGACACTATGGAACATAACGATTTTAACCCAGAGATTGCTTCCTGTGGACACGCAGAGATCAGCTCTGCCAAAACAGCCACTGACACAAACAAGTGCTTCACTGGGAATGTGCCACGGCTTCCAAAATCTCATAATTCAGTGAGAACTGAAGATGTCATTACCTTGAGGATCAGGCCCTGCATCCACATTTTAGTGTCCTTCTTTAAGCATGGGAAAGAGCTGATAAATAAGGCAGGCAACAACTGCTGTGCAAGGTTGTAGGACACACAGCTCTCTAGCTTTATACTAAATCTGATAATATTTTTAAGACTGTATACTGTCATATGTCCCATAATAACAAAAATTAATTTAAGATAAAACATTTCTTTTACACTCAATTTTTTATTAATAAGCATAATTTCATCTATTTGAAGATACTGCAACTGATCTCTCTTAATTGGAAACAGGAGGGATTTTGAAGAGTGGATTGAGCTAATTATGTTTTGCAGAGGAAAAAAAAAAAAAAAAAGGAAAGAAAATGATTCCCACATTTATTTTCTAATTACTCAGTGAAGACCTCTGCTCCAGTCCACAAGGATCTCCTTTGACGTCAAAGGATTTGGTGGGAGGATGAGCCTCCAGCTGAGCTGCCCAGCCATACGGAGCCAGCTTTGGAAGCTTTTTTCAGTAAATGGCAACCACAAAGCCATGAAAACAGACCTGGAAAGTGCTCTCAGCATTTTTTGGTGGGGGTCTGGTCTTCCTCTTATTATATATAGCCTACACGTGCCACGCGCATCAGTGGGAGCAAGCTGTTGGCAGGGTGTTTACAATATGATTCCCATCTAGCAGGGACAGTGAAAACATTTCAATCTTTAAAACAAAACACTTAAATCACGAGTAATATTGAAGATCACATATATGTCAACAGCACTTAAAGATAAAAGCAGCAACAAAAATGCAAGATATTTTAGGAGAGCCTGGAATCAGTTAAGAACAAAACTCCAGACTTGGAATCTCAAACTACTACATCCCAATTATCGCATTTAAATGCTGTCAAATCATTATTCCTTTTAAATCACGCTTTTGCACCTCGGGACAGCAAATTACAATACATGTGCAGCAAATGAGTTCTCTCACTCCAAGCCCCCTCCCTGCCATTTACACAAAGCAGTGCCATTGACAATCACAAAGCCACTCCTGACTAAATATCCTTTAGCAGATCCAGCAGCTCCAAAGGCCTTAGGAAACAGCAATAAAGGGAACAAACAGTCAAGCACGCAGAGGAGAACTAGGTCCAGAGATGGCACTCTCACATTTTGCCAGCAGAAGCAGGCCAGATCTGCTGGCCCACCAAGCAGCAGCCCACAGTTGCAGGTGGTTGGGCCAGGAGCTGTTGGCACCTACAGGACCTCCCGGGATGCCACCCACTGGAGGTATCGGTGTCCCTGCAGCAGCAGCAGCCTGCAAGCACAAAAGCATTCTCAGTTCCATGCTCCATCCTTACAGCGTACCCACATGGATGCACCATCATCGTGCACCGTAAGGGAAGCCATTTAGGCACGTATGTGTCAGAGCGCTTCTACATACGCAATTGGCCTTATTTGTGATTAGTTGCAGTGTATCTTATAAATATTTTAGCGTATCAGCCTGCCCTCAATGCACTCATTTATTGATAACAATTTTCTAAATCAACCACAAAACACACTAAGGAAGAAAATAACTGCAATTAATTTTCTTCTCACCAATTATGATGCTTTCTGTTCCTAGGCTTTACATTTTTAAGCTCTTTCCTTCAAGTACCTCTGAACACTAGGTGCTTTTAAAGGTCCCAGCATATTTTGTCACTGCCAAACAAACAAGGCAATAACTTCTGAGACAGAAGAACAGTAATTGCAAACAAAAATCAGCATAACTTCAAACAAACACAAACATCCAGTTTTTACAATACTAGAACACGCTCAATCTATTTTGCACAGATGTAATATGCCTCATAATCTGCAATTTATGCCTATGCAAACATGTGTATCAATATAACTCCTGTAGGATAACTGTAGTGATTCTGAGAATTAAAATATTTACACTGTAAAATATAGTCATAAATGGAAGAGCAGAATAGTTTAGACCTCAAGCATGATTCTGCTCCCACTTGAGTGCTTACCCCAAGTCTCCAGTAAACCTAATTGAAGCTGTTAGAAACAGGGCAAAATTATATTCTCTTCTTAATGAACAAACTAGTAGTAACAGTCTTCTCCTTGGTTGCCCTACCAGGCACATTTGCCTTGAAAGAGTAACACAAATCCTTAAAAGCAGAGCAGGTAAAATACACTCCCTGATTTACTGCGTTTCTTTCTGAAATACAGAATACAGAACTTATTTATAAGCAAGTCAGTAAGAGACAAAAGGAGTGAGTTTCCATCATGGAACATTTGCATCCTGAACTGAACTCTTCTGGGAAAAGAAATTAGTATCTGAAAACTGTAATTTTCAAATGTTGGAACTATCATTTTTCCTTTGCCGTTGTTAAAAGTGACTGGGTAAATTCCTTCAACATTTTTTTTTTTTTTGCTTTTTTTTTCCTCTATTTGCACTTAGAATTATTGCCTGGTTCCTCACTGTAAATAAAGCATTTTAAAACCCTTTTTTTCCATGTATCATAGATCCATTAAGACAATTTCCTTCTTACGCTCCCTTCCCTTCACCAAATGAAGTTCATCAGGACACACCACACATGTCCAGAGGGACAGCAGAGCTAATGAATATGTATGTTTTATGTCACAACAGAGCACTCCCCTTGTTCTGCGGTATCGACCTTCTCTTATGTGAGTAAATAACAGGTGAGCACTTGTGCATGAGGATAAATGGGGTTAAAACTGCCATAAAGGGACATCCTTTATTTGAACAAAGTGGGTGCGCAATAAATAGAGGTGGTGCTGAATTATTTGTTACATCATGCCGTTCCAAAATGTTAGAAAATAATCTTGCTCTAAGACACAAGTTTCATAACAGGAGTTATTTAGAATATATTTCTGTCCAATTAACAGCAGCAGTACTCTGTATAAATCTCCATTTATTCCACTACATTATACCTTTCAATTTCTATTTTAATCACCATGCTTTAAGAACATATATATACATATATATCTGAATGTATGTATTTCCTAGCTTTATATATAGCAAGACAAGGTTAATTCCAGAGATTTATATAAGCCGCCCTATTCTTCTCACAAATATGAAAGCAAAGATCAATTTCAGGTAGTTTCAAATATCTGTAGTCAGGTGTGACCCAATACACTCAGCTAACGAGTAAAAAACCAGATTTGTACGGGCCACGAGCACAATGCTCAGCCTGTAACCAGGATCACTGCCTTCCTTTTAAAGCGCTTACTCCAAGACCTATCAGCACAGGAAAGGTACGAACAGTTGCTTTACTGAGATTAGAGTACCTCTGCTAATTAGCTAAATGAGAACAAATACTGATTAAATGTATATATAGAAGTAATCTGATACTTGAGAAAAAAAAAATCCTTCTTAAGATGACTCCACAGAATACAAAGCCGTTGCAAAATTTGTTTGGTATTTATGCATTTTGCTTTTTGGCAATCTGCACATTAATTTTTAATGAAATAGTAAAGAGATGTTGCGTCTCACACTCAGATAAATATATTCTATAGCCACGACTGGGTGACACAGTGCATTAATTCAGTGTCCTTCACTCCTGGGACCTGCGTATAATTTAGTCCAGCCTGAAGAAAATAACTTTGATCTGAAGGCTGTAGAAAAAGCTACATATGAAATGAGTTTTGGTGGGTTTAGAGTTGTCTCTTATATACGAGACGACACATGAAGATAAACTGCTTTAGCCCGCTCCCGACGCGGCCCGGGATTAGAGCAGGGAGCTCTCAGCAGAGCCGCGCTCCGCTCCCCACCGTGCCCGTGCAGCCACACGCGTTTCCCTCTGCTGTGAGCACGCAGGGCAGCTAGCTGTGCACCGGCTTTCCAAAACCCGCTAATATCCCACATGAAAGGGTTGCGTTATCAAGCCATGGGCTTATTTGCTTTCTCCGTTACAAACCAACCACAACAAACCCAACGTCCACCTTTCAGCACGGCAGCTGACGTTGCCAGAAGGGCGGATGTTACCACAGGGAACCCCAGGTTTCCTCCCCAGGCCAGGGAACACCTTCACCCAGCCACCAGCGCCCAGCGCATCACGCTGCAGGGCAGAGCCCTGGCCGGCTGCGCGTGGCTGACCCTGCCTTCCTGCCTGCTCCCCTGCCGCACAGCAACAAGATTAAAAGCAGGAGCATAACCAAGGACCTGACACGCTAGAAACACTAAGCCCAGCTAAATCTCTTTCCCACTTAAACCTTTCAATTATTGTATTCTGCAAATTCCAAAGATTCTTTCTTGCTCGTTCAGTAAAATGTATCTGAATTAGGTACTGAAAAATGGAATACAGCTCTCTTTTTTTTTTTTTTTCCTTGTATGCTCTTGATTTGGGACTAACTGTATTGTTTACTGAGCATTTGATTGTTAAGTTAGCTTGACAGATTATCCACAGAAGGGAGAGAGGAGGAGCAGGGAATTTTCTATAGACAAATATAGAAACCTCTCTACGTATGTATGTATATACATTTATATATTTGACACACACAAGCACAAGAGAGAGAATGCCTTTACTGAGAAATTAACTCTGTTTATGCTGATATCTTCACCTTATTACTGGAGAGAGTGGGAGGGAAAAGAAACCAACATCTCCTGTGATATGTTGGTTTTCCTTTCTAAAAAAGAGCGAAGTTCATCCTGCAACAGGAAAAGTTGAGCCAGGTCTTGAAACAGACCGTATGTCACAGAGTGCACAGGCATTTCAAGCGGTAGAGGAGAATAATGCACTGCCTTTAAAAACAGAAAGAAATGATAGAGCCTAGCTGATAAAATGTCACATTCCTTTGCAGCTATCACACAAATTCAGACTCTTCTGTAAACAGCCTTCAAGAGAACAAAAATCTAAGCCCAGCAATGACGATATCATTAACTAGCTGAGCCCTGTTGATAGCTTAAATAACAATAAACGGTGGTATTTTCCTGTAATTTTGTCCATACTTTTATTGTATAGGTAGCCACCTAATGATGAAATAGTTTTAAAATTAGCTTCAGGGTACAGAAGTCAAGCTCCGCTGATTAGCATCTCAAAGCTCACTACAGGCACACATTTGTATAGCTGAATAACAGCACTTGTGTCTGTATGATGTTAAAGAAAAAACAGCTAAAAAAGCATTATTTTACTTGATGTCTGATGATGCACACCGATGAAAGTCCTCTCTCAAAATATACAATGTATCACAGCTATCTGTGAGAATTTCAAAGAGAAGGTAGAAAGGTAACATCACAAAAAGAGCCAAAAAGGTTTTTGGTGTCAATATTAGATGCCCAGACTCTGAGATTCATGAGTTTGATTCTCTTGTCACATGTCTGGTTTGAAGCCAGAAGAACCACTGAAGTTGATAACTTATTGTGAAGGAGGTACATGCGCCCCACTTTCTCCTTTATGTTTTTATTTTTAGCAACAATTATTTACCACCCGATTACACAAACAATATTTTGTTCACCAGCATTTGGAATTTCTGCCATAATTGAATAAAAAAGTCAAAGAAAATATAAAAGCGGTTATATTTCATTAGAATATAGACAGAGAGTTCTGGTATTTATTGCATTAGCTCCATTTCTAATTAATATCCTATGCCTAACAGGGTGGCTTTGAAACTTTATCGAATATGAACCTTCCTAAAATTTTCTGTCAACTGAATGGACTGAATTCTGGTTTCAGTCACACTGGAGACCTCAGTCCAACCTTCCGCCTTCTGCAGCACCACGTCTTCTATTTGCACCCCTCTTTAGTCATTTCTCCAGCTCTATTTTATTACAAGATTTTACTTACAAAACTCTCCATCCTGTTTTATGTCAATCAATACACATGAATTTAGTATCAAGAATGCTATACACTATCAACAGGAACATTACAATNACATACAGGAATGACTTAAAACTGAACATTAATATAAATAAACACATATGGCAGCAAAAACTAAGTTCAGAAACTAGAAAATCTTCACTGAAGCTTTTGATACAGTACAAATTTACTAACCTTGGTCTGTGTTGTTAGAAAAAAAAAGAAATGGGTTGAATTATGAGGTACTGTGAAAGCTGGGAGAGTTTTGTGATTGCAAGTGAAAGATTTACAGATGTAACAATTGAAAGGTGGATTCCACTAATCAGAGGAATGTATAACCTCTGCAAAGCAGGTAGGAGTGAATCATTTTAATTTTCTCTCTTACTTATGGCTTTATATTCTTATGCAAGGGATGCGGAGGAAACCTAAATATGACCCTATTTAGATATATTAACTGAAAAGCCTTTGTAGAATTCTTAAGCAAACAGGACTGTGCCTCCAACGCTGCCCATCTAGTTTTGCTGTGTGTTAAATTGGACGGCTACTTGGACAGTTCTCTATTCATTACTGAACTGTAGAAAGGAAACACAGAGGTGGCATTTTCCTTTTCAGCCATGTAATGCCTTGTAGCCAGATTCCAAAGCATCAAGGAGAGATTCTTTTTATTTTTTTATTTTTTGCTAGACAAGCTGTCGTAATTGAAATGAAGTCTAATCAGACTCATTACTGTTTTCAGCAATTTGCACCACCAAAGATGCTTATTAGGTAACAGTGTTTAATAAACCACTCTTTAGAAAACTACCAGTAATGAGCTCTTAACAGCCAATCTTTAGCGTGAATGTAATGTGAAAAGTGTTCCTAGCGCTGAATAGATTTTCACATTTAGTAGTGTCATAATTAAGCTGAAGGAATTGGTAGCTGTGATGATAGATTTACTGCAATGTAGTATTTTTTCTGAAAATATATTTGAAGATACTTGGGGTTCAATAATATTTCCAGAGCAAATTTTAAAACTGTACAGAAGACTGTGCTAGAGTGGCTTGGCTCTGTAACTCAAAGATTATTTGGGGGCATTCACAGAGTACTGTAAATCAGGTATCATCTACCAGACATGCATGAAGTTAATTCCACCTAGCTTTGTCTGACTGCTCTTCCATCACCTAACAATTTCCAGTCATTAATATACAAATAATAAATATTGTTGTAATCAGCTGAATGATAATGAACAAAAGTGACCATTAAAAAGGGGTACTTGAAGAAACACTTGTCAATTCCCCTCCTCCAGTAACAGCTGAAAATGCTTGAGGAAAAAAAAAAATTGAGTGAATTCTTATTTTCAAAATAAAATTGGGTATGTATACTATCATATATTTATGCGCACACACACGCATACACAACTAATGCTGTTTTTCCTAAAAATTTTTAAATACCATTAACTCCTAGTACCTATTTAACACCAAAAAAAAAAAATCCAAGTTCATAACGCAAACAACACCACAACTCCAAAAATGTAGCACTGTGAAATACATTATTCATAAAACACAGCCATCAGCAAGAGATAAGTTTTCATCAATAGAAAGTTCAATTTAACTAGGCACATACCTCACTGCACTAGTCATATCAATACTAGTACCTCACAAATGCTGAAAGAGGCAAAAAAGAAAATAAATTGCATATATAAGCTTCAGCTAATTAAATATCCAGAGTGAATCCTGAGGAACAGCCACCGTTCTCTCACCAGATTGATTTGGGCATGGCATAATATTTAAAGTTATCAATAAGAAATGACCAAGCCTACTTTTTTGTCTCTCACTTGGAGAAACACATAGGGATGCAAATGTTTTTCTTACTAGAGATTCTGCAAAGAAGCTTTGTGTCAGTGGCCAAGACTTCGGAAGGGAGCGCATAAAGATGAGCAATCAATAATGAAACCACCGACAAAATGATAGAGACCTTAATTCTCCTGAACTAAGGTTTTATAGCAGAATTCCATGATAAGAGGCTAAAAGCAGTTCCTTTACTGAACGAGTGCTCTTATTGCATCTTTTATATACCCTAGCCCCCAAACTTCACGAGTCCTAAATGCAGCCTATAAGCCTCCGTATCTGTTTCCAGCTTTCTGAATCAATAGGACTATAAGAACTGAGACTACCAAATTAATGCCAGTTTCATTTGATTTTGTGGTATGTGCTTCTTTGCACTACAAAGTGGAAAAAGGAAAGGAAAAAAAAAACACCCAGAACTCATTCCCAGATGGGCTTTTGTAGCTTTCAGATCAAAATATCTTCCAGTTCCTTAAGCCTGAACTGAATTTGTACTCAGATCCAACATTTTTTGAGCTGCTGCCTACCGTATTGCGCAATTCCAAAGCCCGCACCCTTAAGTCAAACACTTAGCTCTGCTCCCTGCAAAATAAAATAAAATAAAATAACAGAGACTCCACCGCTGCTTTGGACTGCCTCCCATTGTCCTTCTGAATAATGCATTAAACTTCACATCATTTGTGAGTGACAACCCGATGCTTTAAGATACAAAATATGCATTTTGTACTGTTGACTTTACTAAGCGCAGATGCTCTGAAACATCAATTGCTCATCAATAAGTCCTTCAATATCTTATGACACTTTTAGTAGTTTAAAAACTGAGGTTGACAGAGATGTAGCATTCACAGGAGGCAACACAGGCACCATTATAAAACTGCAGTTAGCAACCTTTCTTACTTCTAACCTAAAATTAAAGATGGGGGGAAATTCAGTGTATTCCTTCTGCATCCTAGCATTGTCACAAAAAAAAAAAAAAAAACAGAAAATCACTTTTCAGCCTCAGATCCATCAGTATTTTATCAAGCTTGCAAAACACTAGTTTGCTCACCTAAGATGCTGACCCCAAACAATGCCTGACTTTCAATAGAAATTGAGAATCTTCCTTCTGGTGTCACTGAGCCTGCTTAGCCCCATCTCCAAAGCCTTCCCTAACAGATTTTTAGGCAACCTTCCACTGAATTGGGACCTACAGCATTTTACTTATTACACTACTTACAGATTGCTACCCTGTGATGTGTGCCGTATCTACATGAGTATGCACTGCATAAGACATTTCATAAGGAAATACGAATTTCATAGGAAGTAAAGGAAGGAGATGAAGCTATGGGGCAGGTTAAACTCTGAAGTCGGCACATTCCCTTGAACACTGTGAATCAGGGAGAAGGAGCAATAGGATCCTAAAAAAAAATAATAATAATAAAATAATAAAAAAAAAGGACAGTGAGAAGAACCTGGTGATGCTATGTGGCATCAGAGGGTGAGGACTCTGCACCTAGGCAAGGCCAGGCAGGAGGGGACAGCTCCACAGGCAATGCCTGCTGTCACTGAAGCCTAAGGTGAGCCCTGGAGGGGCTCGTCTCAGGACAACTCTATCAAAAGACAGCATAAATATCAGGAACTGGCGCTCACATGAAATCCGCTCCGCCTTCTACAGCAGCATAGACATTATTTTGTTCTCCATCAGTGAAATTCCAATATTACAGCCCAACTTCTCCCAGGCAGGACCCAGCATCAATCACAGTCTGCCCTTCAACAAAAGGTACCATAAACAATCCATGGGGTGCCTTTGAGTATAGAACACTGTAGTTTTCTCTGTTCTCTTGTTCATGGCAATATTATTTAGATTTTTTTTTTTTTTTTCCAGAGTAGAGAGCAGTTGGGATGGAATACCACATAAAATTGTCTCAATGGGTGTTCTGCATTGTCTGTTGGCTTTAAAAAAAAAAAATCCACCTTAATTGTTCGAAACAAAAACAAGCACTTGTCCGACGCTTCCACACAAACTACCTCTGCAGACTGCCAAGGTTACTGTTCTATTATGGCACATTTACAAAGCAACACAATAGATGAGTTTCAGCAGATGAGAACATTTGTCCAACAGATCTGGAATCCTTTGTATTACAGCAGACATTATTCCACACACTTCAGATTGGCTTAAAAACCACAGTCTTGCCTAGTAGGTCTTTCTTTAAATGTAGAGCAGTCTAGTACACAGCTTTCCTGAATGAAATTGGTTCTGGAAATATGAAAGAGGTAAAAGGAAGAACACCAGGCCCTAAATAGTACAGTTGTGAGCTTGTCTAAGGGCGTGAGGAGTTAATAAATAAAATGCACATGCGAGTAAGGAAAACATCCCCTAGCTTTGGGGGGACTGGGGTGAGCGTATGGGAATGTACCAGCACTTGACTTTTACTTTATTTTTCATAGAGTCTATTTTCTGCTTTTCCACTACAGAGCTTTCTATTTATTTTAGCATAACTCTGTATCTTTGTCATTAAACAATCAAGTTCTAATAAAAAACATAATGCAAACAGCCAGTTGTGTAATGAAAAACAACACAGGGTTGAAGGGGGGTTCCTGCCTGATCTCAGCAGCAGATTAGCTTTCGCCTTGCAGCATGAGATGGAAAATATGTTCCTCCCTATTACAGTTTTGATTCTGTATTTGTGTTTTATATGGATTTTTAAAGAGCCACAATATAAAGCTTTAATTTAGAGAACATAAATACATGTATGTGTCTAACTGTGCACATATATTTGTTCCCCCTCCCAGAGCAGGGATGATGCCGGATGATGTTCGTCTCTAGTGATGGCACAGTGACTAGCCTGAAATCTTGCTGACAGAAAAAGAACACAACCAGAAAAAGAAAACAAACAAACAAACAAACAAACAAAAACCAAACAAACAAAAAACACGCTACCCCAATACAGACTGTATCAACTGCAACCCCAAATACACATTTTTCTGAGAAATTCCAAGTGACCCTTCTTCAGCAACCCTCTCACTGCATTTGCAGCGTACTGTGAGATTTTTTCTGCATAGAGAACAGCACGGTTTTATTCATAAAAAGGTAAAAACCATTCAGCTAATTGCTTTTTATACTCCATAAACGTTAGCAGTTTACTCACTGGCAGCAGGCCAGGAGACCTCCTCCAACAGGCACAGATCTCTCAGCTGCATCTTTTCCCCTGGACCTGACATGTATGATCTCCTTCTGCCCTTCCCCTTCCCCCAGTTCTTCACATGCATTTCTGCAACTGTCCTCTATCTCACAGTTAAAGCTGCACCAAATCAAGCGCAGCAGCACTAAGGGGTGGCCGGAAAAATAGGACAGCAGAAGGTTTTGAAGTTAACAGAGAAGCGTCCTGTTCCTACCCCCTATCAAGCATGTTTCCGGTTTCTTCATGTGCAGAAGGCCAGGTTGCACGACTGCCCCACACTTCAGGGATTTAACTCTACAGACACAGCACAGCCTTTGAACAAGCTCAGCCCAAAGAGGTCCCACCCTAGCGCATGTCAGCCCAGCCGCAGGTGCAAACCTAACGTGCAGCACCAGCGTATGGGTTAGCTGCTCTGAAGCTGTGCCTAGCACTGAGAATGGAAGGTAGGAAGCCAGAACAAGGAACCCACATTTAAGAGGACTTTAGGAACTCAAATCCACAAAAGACAGGAAAAAGAGGCAGAACCTTCCAGCTCCAATCTTTGCTGCAGACTCTCTAAGGCTAAGGAAGGCTTTAAATTTGTCCATAGCCTTACTTAACCTTTTTGTAACTTTAAAAAAAAAAAAAAAAAAAAAACTTTGCATTGTTTTCATTAGGCACATAATTATTTAGACATGTTATAACACAAAGATCTCGTGCCACCTTTTCAAGCATATCCAAAACATTTTAAATTTCCTAATGAAAAATACCTCGGGCTGTAACATGCCTTGCTCATTCTATGGATTAAGCAGAGAGTTTGCCATGACTGAACTAAAAGGTACTTGATAATAAACGGTTAGAGGGCACAGGCTGATATTTAAGAGGTAAGGTTGCACCAAGGTAGCTTTGATGGGCCATTTTATATTGAGGATAACCAGAAATGACATTTCTTAAAAAGGTCTGGATTGCTAAAGAGAAGGAATGCCCTAAATGCATCAATGGAAACTGCTGCTGAGCATGACTGCTTTTTTTTTTTTAATATTTTGACTATTTTCAAAGGAAAGACAGTCATGCTACAAATGTTTTTTCAATAAATCTCTGGCGAGTACCGGGCACTTCCAAGATCAGTTACACAGCATACTCTTAAAATGATTAAACTGTCTCTCACAGCACTTTAAATGACAGACTGCCCAGAAAAAGCACAAGCACCCCACAAATTAGAAATTGTAGAAGTAGTTGATAAACTAGAGCAAGCTCTGGGCTGTTTTAGGACACACCGCACCCTCATTACTGAGCTGCCCCTCTTGGAAAATCCTTCCCCTTGTGTAAAGTCATTCCACTAGATCAAAGTATCTCACTATAATGTTACATCTTTTTAACACCTCACACGCTTAGGTATAGAAATGTTGGTTACTGGACGAACAATGATCTTACTTTTATATGCACTGTATAAAGTACCACCTATGTGATTTAGTTGAAAAAGAAAATTTAATCTGTATTTCTGGGAGAGCTCTACCAAAAGCCACAAGATGCTATGACAGAGAATTTAAATCGTTTGGATGATTCCCCTGCTCTCTTCCTCAAGTTGTTATTAATGTCTATAATTTAGGCCTCTGTGTTGCTAACATGCATGTGGCTCTCTCCAGTCATATGAATATAGCTGCATAATTAGGCACTAGTGTAATTTGTAGCCTCCAACTCATTCTCCCACTTCCCCTTCCCGATGTTCCTCGAAGAGGCTGCGATTTATGTTGGCGGCAGATCGTGCCACCATTACTCACAGGAGAAGTACCCTCTGCCTGCGATTTCCTCGAAATTACTGCCAAAAATTAAACCTCCCAGCAAGCCAGCGCAGTCACCACGATGGGGATAGACAGCACCAAGCCCCCACCACCCACGCCCCATTGCTGGGGCGGGAGCTGGGGCAGGCAACCAAATGGTTACCCCTGCTTGTCCTTTCATCCTGAAATTTGACAGACTTCTTCAAATCAGAGAACTCCTTTTACAGAACCTCTATTTGGCAATTTTTAAACGTGCCCCGGTGCGTTCACCAAGTTCATCTCTATTAACAGGAAATGAAACTGAAATAAAGAGGCACTCTTCGTGTTGACTGCAGGCATTTCAGATTTTGTGGCAGCCTGCGTCTTCCCAGTGCCTTTCACATAGAAGAGATAATGTGTGTGAAGAAAAACAAAATTGTAGGTTTAGTAATGTCAAAATCTGATTTATGCCAAAATAGAGATGTCAGCAATAGCAGAGTAAGTGACAAGTGTTAAATTACCCAAAGAAGTAAATTCTGTAATTATTTACCTCTCTGGCACATGATCCTTAACAACCTCCAGACCTAAAAGGAACAGCAGGAACCACGTGCATTTTTAAATTCAGCTTTTCTTCTTATTTTTGAGAAATGACTTTTTGCCCTGATTTTTTTTTTTTTTTTTTTAAATACAACAAAGTGCCACCAACAGCATTTCAAATAAAGCGTCAGCATCAAGCCCCATACTGAATATGCTGGGAGCCGAGCGTACAGTCATCTGCAAATGGACAACTTTAATTCGATTCCTGGCACCACTGGCCACGCTGAGAATCCTTCTATCTCCTCACACCAGGGGTTTGCTCTTTTAAGCATTGCTCCCTGAAGGGAAGGAAAAACTAGAGAAAGAGGATTTCCAATGACCCCGCACAGATGAATGAATGTGTCAATGGTGAATATTGGTTCAGCTTTGAAACAGGGAATCCTGCAGTGGTCTCTCTGCTTCATTCCCGCTACTGAGTTCCACTGTGGACTTCAATGTGTAGGAGGCCTTTAGGGGACAGATAATAAATGGAAAAAGGGGCAAAAAAAAAAAAAAAATCTATAAAATGGTTTAAGAGTAATAGAAAGGCATTTCTCTAACTATAATCTTTAAATGATTTCTAAGATAATTTTCTCAGATGTGCATTTCTTTGGCCCAGCTGGTTACAGAAATTGGTTAAAAAAAAAAAAAAAAAAAGGCTTAAATGAAGAAGAAATCTTTACCAGTTAGCCAACATTAAATGCTAGCGTGCCTTTTGAGCACATGCCTAATTCTGATGGGTTTCCACTTGTTTACCTGTTTGTGTCTGCTGTAAAGTCAAAAGAAGAAACAGTCGTGAAATCGTGACATTATAAAAGCGCTCTCTGTTTCAGCAAGAGCTTGTTCTTTCAACTATGACTGATTTCACAGCAAAAATTGTGAAATGCAGAAACCAAACATGGACAGGAAAGACACCTCTTCCCACCTTCATAACTCTTCTGTGATTTAGGTAAACACATGAACATTAGTCTAAGCAGTAGCAGAATATTTACTTCTGTGAGCCTTTGAGTTCGTTTTCATTCAGCTTGCTATCAATCAACCTCACCATGACACAATATAATTTCCTAATCATGCCAATATTCACGCTTTTATCTCTTTTTAAATCCAAATAACATATATGTCAGTAAGACATAAGTCTAATTATTTAAACGATGTAGAATAACACTTCTCTAAGGCCATTTCTTTTATGAGTTTTAGATCCTTAAAATTGCCATATAATTTAATCTATAAGGCAAAATTTATATAAAAGAATAACACAAGCTCCCACTAAAGACGGCTGAATTGTCAAATTCCCAGTGAATCCTGCTTTTTCCTTCCCTTATGTCTATAACAGTTTTTTTTTTAAATCTGTTTCTATATATTCAGTATATAAATATATTATTCAGTAAACAAAGTGAAAAACACTGTTTCTTAACCTGTAAAAAAAAAAAAAAAAAAACAGAAGAGCAATTGTGTCTTTTTTCTCTTATATGTAATAACTCAGGCTATGCGGGGAATAAAAAAAAGATTAACTAACAGCAGCTTTGCATGGGTTTTTATACCTTTGAGAATGAAGTTGGCATTGTCAACTGCTTTTTACAGCTAAATGTATGCGCTCTAAATGCAACATTTTTACGCAAATAAAAAGTTCTCATTATATAATTGCTACCAAAATATTTACATCTATGCAACTTTAGTGTTGTTGAGGATACAAAATAAAGTCTAATACAGATCTAAAGGGACATATGCTGGACACTTGCAGTTATTAATAGAGATGCTGAATATTTTTGGATACTCAGGGGTATTAGCTATACATTTCATAGATATCACCAGATATGATCCTGTTTCAACTAAGAAAGAATTCAGGTAATCAGATTTATATAGCCTACAGCATTTCCTAAGGACATTGCCTGGGATTTGCCTCTTTCTAAATAGTTGTGATGTTAATGTTCTTTTAAGGGTATTTTTTTTTTTAAATACCGAGCAACATCTTCACGAAAAGCTGTGCTGATTTCCAATTATGTAAAAATTAATTTGTTTAATCAAGCTACAAGAAGGACAAGAAGTTGAACTGGAAAAATTCCATCACATTAAGTAAAGGATTATTACTCACAAGAAATATTTTCAATGTCAGACAGACTTGCAGCCAGAAACTAACTATACTTCTTGCAGAGATCTATGTGCCTGTCTCTCATGCCTCACTAGTTTTTCAAAGCCCTCCAAAAATAACACCAAAAGGAACTCTAAATACTGCTGACTTGCTTTTTAATTTCATTGCTTTAAGCTCAAAGAAATTTTAAAGAATAAGACTTACATAGAGTTGTTACCTTTTATAAATGTTCATTTTCTTTTACATGGCACGTGCACTGGCGAAAGAAAGGAGGTTCCTGGCCAGTTGCTCTGCCTCTGGTCTCAGGATTGTCTAATAAGTAAGGATATTAGTTCATCTGGCCAAGTCTCAGCATTATGATAATAAACATGTCCCTTCTTTTAAAAGGCATTTGCAAACTTGTAGAAAAAAAAAAAAAAGATTACTGTTTTTGTGTTACCATAATGCATGAAATCCTTTCATTTTAGTATTCATGATCATTATTAAGTAAATTGTGCTGAAAAAAAAGGAAAACAATTTTGGCATAGTTTTGGGATGATAGCAGTACAGATGAGAATTGCTCCCATAACGTCCTTCTGAACGGTGATATATGCAAAATAATCCAAAATGAGTTGCTTTCCAGTCCCTTTTCAGACTACTTGACATCCACTGCTCAAGTGTTTCAAACCTTCAGTTGCTGACTGTAATGGTGCACAGATGGAACAATATTTATTCTGTCAGTGGAAACTAATTAGGATGACACTAACTCTGAACATTAAGCCAGAAAAAAAAAAAAAAAAAAATCACACTTTACACAGTGTGGCACATGATCTGTGAGTTTACAAATAAAAGCTATAAATTTTAATACATTTCTGTTATATGGGAGGTGTGACCATCTTTGCTGTTGCCGCCGTTCGGCAGCAGCCAGAGACAGGCTTGCAGAGCCCTATCTGGGTTAGGGTGCAAATACCCCACCTCCACCACTGATTCACTTCACATCAGAAACTGCATGCCAGCAACTTCCACTCGGCAAGAATAGCAAGTCAGACTTGCAAATTATTTCACGCTATCCACCAGTCAGCCACACTGCCCCGGTCACCCCTCTCAGCCCCAGCTGCACCAACACCACAAGCTGGGCAGAGTCGCACACAAGTCAGCCCTGCTTCTCCCCCTTATCTCTAGGTGCAGCCATGAGGTCTGTCCTTCAGAATAAAAGATCCCATTTAAAAATTCTTCAGGTCTGATACATATGTGCAACCTCCACCAAGGACAGGCTCACTGCTGCTGAAGACACCAAGATATATGCCCTCAACACACTAACTAGTATTTTCAAAACCTCGGTAAGGATCTGAATCTCCATCTTTAGGTGCCTGAATATCTTTAAAGGTCTTCTTGATATTCCTAAAAAGTTAAGCCTTCTGATGCTCATGAGCTAGAATAAAGTGGTTCACAAATGCTTAATGCTTTGAAGATCTCCATGGTATGGCTCAAATTCACATAATTAAAAACACCGCAGTAGAGCATGGCAGTTTGCTCTTAGAATGACTCAACGACTGGTCCAATTGCCTTCCAGCACTACTCCCTTTAAACAAATGGGAATATGCCAGGAGAGAATTGGGTCTAATGAGTATACATTTTCATATAGATCCACCATAAAAAAAACTTTCCTTTTAAATAACTCATTTGTGTAAGGGGAAAAAATAAAAATAAAACAAACAAACAAAAAACAATTCTTTAAGCAATGTTGACTTTTGTATTTGGAATGACAAACTAATAAAGCCCCCCAAAAAAAAAAAAAAAACCACACAGAGGAAAAGGAAAGATCAACTGCTCACACCACTTAAGCAAGAGTTAACATATTAGAAGTAACAGATCATAAAAATCATCCCATTAACTACCATTCCACTAATACAAGATAAACTAAGCAGAAACAGAGCTGCCTGAGAAAGTGAAGAAGTGAAGTCCCAAAGGCTTCCTGTCTATGCAACAGTATGATCCTCTTTTTTTTTCTTATTAGTTTGGGAAAACAAACAAATAACAACAACAAAAATAAAACAATCCTCTGCAAGTGATACCTTCTGTATTGCTAGCGTTCTTTACTTGGCGTCTCTTAGCAGCCAGGAACATGCTGGAGCAGAATTACTCTTTGACTCCATCCATACTTGCTCCCTCTTAGAAGCACAGTCTTGCTGCTACTCATGGTCAGCCTTTCCTGCAGTGGGCCCGGAGCATTAGCAACCTACATGGCTTTCTTAGGAAGGGACTTCTCACAGCTTCCCCCAGGGCCACAAAGTGCAGCAGGAGGAGGCATGATATTGCATCTAGTCTGATTATATACCACAAAAAGTAATGACAGTGAATATTCTTCTTGCAAGATGAACAGAATAGTTAGACAAACACTTCTTCAACATTTCCAGCTGTAGCCAGTAGTCTAATGAAGAATATTAGACATGTCTACCAGTCTGGCCTTTCCTACATCCTCAGATCAATGAGACATTCTTAAAGTGAATTATTTTAAAGCACTCGTTATAACTAAGATACTAAACGTGCTCCATAAAGCTTTGCTTATTTATTGATATTTATGTCAAACTTCAAAGGCTACTAAACTGCAATCTTACATTTAAAAATACAATATTTCTTTGCAAACTCAATTCAAATACAGGGCAGAACATAATGAGTAAAACTGCAAAAAATGATGAAGTGCATCTTACTTTTAATTGATGATAATATCTTCTGCGGATGCCAGATAGTATCTCTACTGAACCATACCTTGGCTTGACAATAAAGCTGGAAATTACCCAAGTGCATTGCAGCCAACTGTCAGATTTAAAAACAGTCACAACATACTATTAGTGGCACTCAGCCAATCTCTTAAAGAACACAATGACCCCAACTTTATTCTGAAAACTCAGTTTGAAAGCAAATCTATTCCCTAAAGTAATTTTCAGCACTGTTTAAAAAGCTTGGAAAAATCAGATTAGAGTAAACCAGGTTATGTAGATGTTATGAGAATGTAACTTCTAAAAATAACTTTATAGATCAATTCAAGTAAACATCAAATACAGAGATCTCACCTTTTGCACAGCAATGCACTTGTCTGCTCTATAGTTTCAGTCTCAAGTTATCAGATTGATATAGTCTGTTATAGTTAGTGCAGACTATAGAAAGCCTGTGATATAAAACAACTCCCGTGCATTGAAGATTTATGCCTTGAGAGCCTTATGTGAGCACATTACATACAGTATCTGATAGAACTGCTGCACTGTATGCTGTATTTTGAAATGAGTATGGATGTTTAAGAAAAACAATAAATATTCTCTCAACAAGCAGACATGCTTATGTATTACCATAATCTGTTACAGGGCACAAATTTCCCTCCATTTTTTTTTCATGTAGTATTCGCATCACCACTGTAAACTTCCATGAGAAATAACAGAATCTTACAGATGAATGAAAACAAAAAAGGAACATAATGCCAAATACTGCCAATGAATGAAGTGCAGCTGTTGAAAGCTTGCTGTAATCACAGAAAATGCACTCAGGTAAATTCTTAACAGAAACTCCTATGAACTAACAGGAGTGACACATAATCAATGAAACTCCTATTAAAGCATTATTAAGATGTAACCTTGTTTATTCTAAGTAATATAAAACGTACACACTCACACATAAAAGCCAACCATGCACCAACCAAGCTATCACAAAAATGATCAGATATACTTTAAGGGAAAATGTTCACAGATGCTTCAGAAAAAGAGAAGCATACATGAGCACTTCAGTATAATTTCCCTAGAAAATAATTGAGATGTTATTAATGTATGACACCATACATCAAACTTGCTTTTTCCAAACAACACTGACTAAATGCCTCTGTAAAACTGATTCCAAAGGATAGCAGCTTTCTACTTTGTATATTTGAATCAAGTTCCTGCTTAGCTAAAATATCACCTGCAAAGAAGAACCGGAGTTAGCCTCAAAGCGTGGCTAAGTAAGATAAATGTTTCAAGCATAGAAACTCCATGGATTTATTAGTCTGCTGATTCACAACATCTAGCTTGTAACTGTAGCATTAGGAGCTATTTATACAGGAAAAGTACTGTGCTTAATCTCATCTTCACCACTCTAGTGATGAGAACTACACCAATTTGAAGCAGGGCTTACCTTATTCACAGCACACCTGAGTCTATGAGAGGATTTTGCCAACATGGAAATCAAGGATCACATTTATTTTCACTTTTATCACACAGCTGTACGAGCAGGAAAAGAACAACACAGATACGCTCTTAGTTTCAACAAAGTACCTTATGCTTTAAATGAAGCATATTTAACTCTGGTCAACATTTTTGGTTCCATCCGTAGAGTCAAAGTTATGTCTAATGCCATCAAGCCTCTATGTGACAAATGTTTCACAGCAAGAAGTTTCCCAGAGCAAGCACAAATTAAGGAAATAATGAGCAAATGCAGTTCCCGTTGTGGTCAATGATTCTACACAAGATCATCACCAGCTTCTCACTGAAAAACACTGACTGTTACTCAGCTTGAAATCTGGGGGAGTTTTCACTTTGAGCAAGGTCATTCTCATAAGTAGGATACAGTGAAGCAAAGATAATAGACGTATCATAATGATACATAATCTAACAGAGAAAAGTCAAAAAAATGCAAATTCTTATTGTATTTATCTGATCTCTATCCAGTAAATAGCTCTATTTGGGCTGTTCATAAGTGTATCAGAATATACGAAACCAGTAAATAATGTAGCATAATAATTTACCATTGCTTGGACTGGTATTTTAAAATTTTGCTTTCCATCTCTACAATTTAATATCTTTTGGCTTAGGCATTGGAAAACAGTAAGATACCCCCAGTGGAATCACAAAATTTGATCACTGCTTGAATTTTCTTTTTTCTGTAACTTTCTTATTAAAACTGTCTGTAAGCACTGTAAGCATCTGAACTTTGTCAAATGGTTAGATGTAAAAAGTGTCCTTAGATAAATTATGCTCCACAGTTTTCCTTTCTTCCCTGGTTCTGAGATAATGTAGCCCTGCTGCATAGGAAAAAAAAAAAAAAAAAAAAAAAAAAAAAAAAAAAACCTTTCTGGCTACAAATAAACATATGTTCTGCTTCTGTTAACTTCCCCTTTCTTCTTTCAACCTAAGTCACCAGACATCTTGACTTGTAATTGCATTTTTATTTTGACATGTTTGTTTTACGATATTTGTCTCTTAAATCTCTTTTGGAACTCTGCAGAGATGATAAACGCATCAACGTCTGCTCAAAGCAACAAAAGTACAATCCAGTGGAATTAAATGCAGTTGTGTTTTGATGCTAAAATAATCTTATAAATACAGTTTCACCTAGAAATAGTGGTGAGAAAATCTCAGAAGGCTCAAGCAAAACCTGTTTGGTTCAAAGATGTATCATAAAATTTTGACATTTTTCTACTGACAAGCATTCCTGTTTTCCCTCCCTCTCCATTCAAAAGCTCTTCCTTTAGAAAGGGCTGGTTTTATATCTGAAGAGAACAGAGAAGAGGGCATGCTGGAAAGAGGAAATGGCAGAGGAGAGGATGGCAGCACTTCTGTCAGGGTGAAGACTGTTAGGTATAGAAAGATACACTTCAGTATGAACCATTTGTAGAGACTGATTTTGGTCATGTAGAGAGAACAAAAAACACGAGCAGCGTATTTTAATCAGGCATGCAGGAACAATGTTCCTAATTGCAATGAACCCTTGGTTCTCACACAGAACCTGGGACAGTGACTCACCTCACCAAAGCAGAATACTTTCCTTCCTCCTCCCCATCCTATGCAGTTACTCGAAGTAATCGACTGCAAAGTACACTGCAGCCTGGGAATTTAACAGCTGAGGCATAGATCTTCATCCCCAAACCCCTCCCACCTACCATGGTTACTATCAGCTATTCTTACTAATTAAGAAGAAAACAAACAGTTCTCATTTTTTGCTGTGGGGGAAAAATACTCTCTGAGAGACATACAGACGGGAACTTATCAAATACTGTTTTTCCTGAGAAATAACTGTTTACACCAACAAATAAAGTAACAGGCTCCAGCCTTCAGGACAAGAGACACAGTCTGGATGTGAGTGGGCTTGATCCCATGTTAGAGAGCATGTCCTGGCTTCACTTAGTTTACAGGATGTGGCCTGGGAGACTGCACAGGAACAGCAGATTTTGAAGAATGTCACTAAATTACTTAGTAATGACAGTGAAATATCTGTGCAAGTTTCCTATTTATTAGACATCTCTATTTTCCGGTGTAAGATGCATAGTAGGGCTATTTAGAACACTGTGAGATGTATTCCAGGTTTTCCAGAAGTCACCAATGGAATCTTTTATAATTAAAAAAAGTTATCTGAAATAGAGAAATAAAGACCTACCAAAAAAGAGAGGGTGATTTCCTTCCAGAAAGGCAAATCTTGCATTTTATTTTTGAAATAAAAATTGCATTTACTCACTATTTCCCTAAACTTCTATTGAGATCTGTCTTCCTTCTCCATTGATGAAAGCACATCTACGCATATATTAGCTGTAAACTAAAAAAAAGAATGGAAGATTGTCGGGATAGGTACATATTTTCCACATCTGGATTGCATTCAACGGAAGAGGGAAATCAGGAAAACAAGGACACCACAATGGTTTAAAGAACAGAGGGGAAATAAGATGGACATCTAGAAGAAAATTCTGATTTCATGGCAAACAATCATCAGTTAGATGGCATGGTTCATGAACAGACTAATTAGGGAACTGGATCCAATCAGTGAGAAATACTTTTAACATTTGCTTAAGAATGCAAGGAGTCAGAGCAACAAAATGGAAAAGTTTGAAGTGCTGCAGGATGTAGAATGAGTGACTGCAGGAAAGCAAAATGCATTGAAACAGCGGTCAGGGCTGGAACACAGATACCTAAATGCATATGTTCTTTAGGAAAAACAAAAATAGACAGAAAAGAGTGTCTGATGACGTTATAGACTGTGAAGACATAAAAAGGGATATGCTGGATAAAACAGTCTGCTCATGTCAAAATAATAGACATAGAAAAAAAATGAAGTGTGTTGGAGCAGTCCTAGAAATTATGCAATAAAACTCCAAGATTATATCTCAACCTGGCAGGGGCCAGGGGAAGCAGCACTAATATTTAAGGAGGCAGAAAAGGGGAATTGATCCAGTCAACGTTTTTTTCCATTAGTTCAAGGCTTTTATATTTATGCATATATATAAGAAGGAGATGCAGCTCCAATGGGTTTACCAAAGGTAATTAATATCAAGCAAATTTCTTTGATAATATGGCTGTTTCCTAGCAAAGTAAACTACTGATTCATCTGACTCCACATTGCAGATATATGATAGGTTGCCTTATGCATTAAGAGCTGGAAAGACAGGAATGTGTAAAAGGACAGTAAATTAGTTAAGGAACTCCTTAAAGATGTACAAGGACAAACAGTATTGAAGGGGTAGCTGCAGAACCGGAGGAGGCTTGGTAGTGAAGGTCCTCAGAAATCAGTCTCAAAACTCCCTTATATTCAGTACTGAATGTGAAATAAGAAGTAAGAACACACAGTGAAACTTTGCAGACCACATAAAATTAAGACGCATCATCAGTACTGAGATAAATCAAAATATCATCCAGGAAAAATATCACGTTCCACATAAACGTGGGTAATGAACCAAAAGCAGTAGTGCAAAGCAGAACTTTGTAGTGCAAAAAAATTGCTGCAAGTTCAGACTTAACCACAAGGAAAAAGGAAAAAATTGAAATGGATAAACTGAACAGAAGATGGACTTTCACCAGCTAATGCAATGTAAGGTTATGCAGTTGTAGAATACAAACAGTATCTTTTTCCCAAAAAGCATTAATGTTACTACTCAGTGAAACCTCATCAGAACCGTATGCAATGTAAGGTTATGCAGTTGTAGAATACAAACAGTATCTTTTTCCCAAAAAGCATTAATGTTACTACTCAGTGAAACCTCATCAGAACCGTATGCAATGTAAGGTTATGCAGTTGTAGAATACAAACAGTATCTTTTTCCCAAAAAGCATTAATGTTACTACTCAGTGAAACCTCATCAGAACCGTATGCAATGTAAGGTTATGCAGTTGTAGAATACAAACAGTATCTTTTTCCCAAAAAGCATTAATGTTACTACTCAGTGAAACCTCATCAGAACCGTAATTCTGGTTCCTTCAAGGAAGATTAATTTAAACTGGAAGAACGTTCACAGAGAATAAAAGAAGTTGGCTTGCTCTTCCTTGCCCAGACTGAACAGGAATATTATTCCTCAAAAAAAAAAAAAAAAAAAAAAAAAAAAAA
>VXAV01011790.1:221493-238926 GCA_013399715.1 Alectura lathami
TAAATAGACATCCTCAAATAGTGCTTAGAGATGGTGAAAAGTGGTTTTCCTTTTATGAACTTTAAGCATGTGGCAGTGATCAAATGGGTACAGCTGTCCTTTAAGGACATTGGCAATTATTGCCATCATACCTCCTGTTAGGCGGTTCAAATTGCTTAAAACTTTGATAATGATTACTTGACTGCATTTAAATGAAGGTCGTTTACCCTTCCATTCCCTACTTATATAGCTTTTTTTTTTTGTGCAACACGCCTCAAGGCCCTTTCCAAAGAAGACTAATCAGTACACAAAATTATATTGAAGCAAATAACCTTGTCACAAATTCCATTACACAGTAAAAGCTAAATAAAAAATAATAGCTTTCCTGTCTATATTTAAAAATATATATCCACTTAGTGTCAAGCTTTTCAAGTAGAAGAGTATGCCACAGAAGAGTACGGATCGCTCTGCACAGCGAGGAAATGGAGAGTAAGCTATTGCTGAGGCACACTTAACCAATACTCGCCCTCCCCTACCAATACAATGGGCAATTGCAAAACTCAATATTTTCAAAATGCTGTCTCATGCTAAACTCAAAAATTTTCCAGCTATTCCTTGGAAACTCCTGTTGAACACAACCGCCTTGTCTTGCGATAACTGTTTCGAGGTTTGATTGGGGCAAGACTAGCATCAATTTGACATTTACTTAAAGGAGAGTTGTAACCATTTCACTCGGTCTGCCAGTTCAAAAGGAAAGAAAGGTTTCTTCCCATAAATAGAGGTAATTTCTTATCTATGTACACATACAACATCCTACACTAGCTCAGACAAGTGAATGCTCTTCCCTTGCTTGCAAGTCTAGACAGGAGAAAAGATGACTGATAATGTCACTCCCATTCCATAGCTTGTTGGCTGCTTACTGGTAACCCCGATGTTGACTGTAAACACAGCTGTCTCCACAAAATCTTGCAGGCTCCTTGCATCCATACTAACTGATGTAACTAAAAATAACAAGTAAAAACAACCTGGAAATTACTCCTAGCAGTGGTGGATCCTAACCAAAGAAGGGATTTGATCCACACTAGTGGCAAACTCAGCCTTTCTCTTGCCACAAGTCTGGGTCTATAACAGAAACTTCAGAAAAAACAGTGCACAAGAAGCTAAAATGACAAAAAACTTAGTCCACTGATAGATGCAGCATTGAATTTATAGTGTAGTTTCTCAGCTGAAAAAGCAGAAACCAAATGAAACCAGCTGCAACCTTTCTGAACAGAGAAGACATCTAAATAATAAGAGAGAACAAGAGCCACCCCATATTCCATGTAATTTACTTCTTTTTTGGCTGACAGGAATGTGACAGGGAAGAGAAGATTAAATGCAAGGGAGAGCAGTAAAGATGCACAGACACAGGACAAGAGAGACCCACTCAGAGCTCTTACCCAAGTGTTTTCGTTATTGCTCTGATTTTATCTTGTGAAAAATGAAGAAAATAAGGAAGTAAAATATAAATGAAAAAAAAAAAAAGAACAGAACATTTTGGAAATTAATTTTAAAATTAGAGAGAAAACAACTCATTTAAATAAATAAAACTCTCACTGCACAGTAATCTACAAGATGCCTGTGCTTAAAGTGATGAAACAGTCTTTGTTCACAGAGTCCTGGCTGCCAACATTTATACAGAGTTTGGCATACTATACGGTGATCTTTTCACACACAAAAAACAAACACAATTTTCTTTTGGAAGCTATAGATCTCTTCTGCAATTCCAACTGAAATGATTTATTGGCCAATTGACACTTCTTGAATTAATTCTTCTTCAAGTATAACCTAGGAAATTCCATCTCCTATCAGTTATGTCAGATTTGACAGCCTCAGGTGAAATTTCTCCTTTCTTAATTATTTTATTACCCCATTAATTCTCCCAATCCATTAGTTACACTCCCATGTCCCCCTCTAAAGAAATCTCTTCTTCCTTGATGTCTATACCTTTCAAGAACCACAAATAAACAATGTCCTTCCTTGGCAATCTCTGCTATACTAAATATGTTTCACTACTGTCATTTTCCTTCGGTAACCAACCAGTGCTCATTTTTACTCACCAGTTTTCTTCTGTCTTTCCTGCACTCACAAGCCCAGAGGGGAACCACGGAAGTGATCCTCTCAGAGCTGGAGGTTGAGGTGTCTGATTTTCTCTACTCCATGCTATGACTGTAATGTACATAAGTTCCTCAAAACAATAACTTTTGAAAATTGTACATTGCAAACCACACTTTAGCTGTTGCCTACTGTTCCTCAGTGTAAGGTGTTAATGCAAAGTGACATGCACCATGTTGCAAATCCATTGATGGAAAAAAGCAGCATGCATCTTGGTACCCCACTGAAGGGAAGGGCTTAGTACAGCCACCTCTCACACCTGCTGATCCCTTGAGGCTAGGGAACCTCCATGCCTGGAGACTGTCACGCCTCAGCTGGGACGGCTCTGACTGACCTGATCCAACCTTGAATGAGCTCTGCTTTGAGCAGAAGTTCCTTCAAACCCAACCTACTCTCTACGAATCACAAGCTTTTGATTATTCCACAAACACAATGCAGTACCTTAAAACAGCTGGATGCAGAACTCCCCACAAGACCTCGTCCTGTGCTGTCATTTCCCTTACAGTCTAAACCCATTTTACAGATTGTGAGAACAGAGAAGATGGCTAGCTCACACTGGAACAGGGAGACTAACTCAACGGAATATACGTGACAATCGTCAGTACAATGGCTGTATCAGCTGTGGTGGGGTAAAATATGGAACTATCCACTGGAAAAGGATAACAATCAGTTAGCAAATCCAGGAATAAGGTTACCATCTTACCAGATGATCCCAGCTCTTTCTGGAAAATAAGTTTCCGTTGTTTCTGATAAGGAATTCGATTCGTATATGGAGCTCCGTCCCAACACTGAAGGCAAAAACAGAGCCTGCCGTGCCTCTGACAGTCAATACATAACACAGAAATACTGCTGTCTAGCGAGGATTAGAATTGGCTTACTTTTTCTAAGTTTTCTCAACAATACCCTTGTTCCTGCAGCCTGAATTGGAGGATCATACATTTCATCTTCTCCAAGGCCTTCCTGTCCATTTGCTACTCATTTATGGCAAATCATCAAACCACTGTAATACTGTTTGCACTACAAGAGGATCAAACTCGGTGCTTCTGAGGACAGTCCCTGCTCATAGCAGTATAAAGATTATTTTAGACACAACTGGAAATGGCAGAGTCCCTTCAGGGTTGGATTTGCCAGCCTAGTGTCTAACACAGAATAAATACCATAAGAGCTCTGTGTTAAGAAGTGTCGTACGCTCCACTAAAGAGCAAAAGAAAAAGAAAAGAAACTAATAATGGCAACACAATAAAAATAAATAACAAAAATAAAAACAAAAACACTCAAATAGCAAATCATTTAAGTATAATACCTGAAAGAACAAAGAGATGCTCAAGGCTACTAAGTGCCTAATTCTTGAGAGTTCATTCTTCAAGAAATTGAGTATCGCAGCACTGAACAAGCAAAACAAAACAAGCAAAATAAGCATATAAATCACTGAAAAACCTTGTGTGTTTTCCAGTAGGAATGTGCCTACCCTCAAGTCAAATTGGAATTTCTTGAACTGGTGTTTAGCAAGCAAGACAGCAGCTTGCCAAACTGGCTCTTTCAAAATTTGTTTGCTTAAAGAAGATGCACATTGATAACTTCCACAATTACATTTCCTCTGGAATTAACTAATGGATAACACTTTTTTTTTTTTTTTTTTTTCTACTTATATTTTTAAGAGCTGATTTTCGAACATTACAGAGATAGAGCTAACTTTTTGAACTTCTGTCTAGGCTGTCAGAATAATAAAACATTGGAAAGCTGAAAATATACCCAAAAAAAGAGCAGATAATAGGCTCTCAAAAGGAGGCCAATATTTGGATTTCCTTTATCATTGCTTAAGATTTTTGAATATGTCTAGACAAAGAATTCACTTTTAAAATAAAAATAATGTAGAAAGGAAACACTGAATACATTCAACTCTTAAGACTTATCCACACAGGCACCAGAAAATAATAAAAAAAAAACAACAAAGTTTTATGATTGAGGATGCAGTGATTATTTTGGTTATATGACAATCACAAGTTTTGATTATTTGATAATCACAGAAGCATGCAGGTTTATTTTTGACTTTGCTAAAAACTTTATGTATATTATTGCCTCTGTTAAAAGAAACTTGAAAGCCTAAAGCTTGCACATAATTCCCACAGCATCTTCAGTGTTGTATCTCAAACTTTGTACCTCTCAGTTGCTATTATATTATACCGTCTTTAAGGCAGTCACCACAGTGCAGCCACTTCTAGAGATAACATGTGCTGTTATCTCATGGCAGATTATGACCCCTGTGCAGGAGAACGCTGTCTATCTGAAAGTATTACTGAAGAAACACAGGTGATCTTCAGTAAAAGACAAACACAGCTTTTCCACAAAAGAAAAACCAACCATGCAACTCAAAAACATAAATGTGTAAGATGACCATTACTTCTGATCTCACTTATTTGAAAGCTTTTCATCCAGTAGCAAGGTAACCTTCTTAGACTGCCCGGAGATTTGGTTTAAGATATCTCAGTGGGACTTAGAGCAACCAGACATAAACTGGCTGAACTGTTAACCTGAAAGAAACCACCCAGTATTGCCCTAGAATTAATTAGTTCCACTTTAACATGGAAAAGGGTTTCAGTGGGAAAAGTGCCAGAATGAGAGCCATCAAAGCAGACCTCTGGTAATCACCAGAGAGCAGGAGTATTAATCTATCTGATTAATCTGCTGAGCTGTAACAGCTCCTCAAGGGCAGTGTGATGAGCTGGTAGGTGAACCTGGTGTCATTCTTCTGCTCCAGAAGGATATTGGCCTGTACAGGAATGCTTGTTGGCAACAGCAGCATTTCCTATTTCCCTTATCATCATAGAATGGCTTGGGTTGGAAGGGACCTCAGAGATCATCTAGTTCCAAGCCCCCTGCCGTGGACAGGGCTGCCAGCCACTAGCTCACTAGATCAAACTGTCCAGGAACCCATCCAGCCTGGCCTTGAACACAAACAGGGATGGGGCATTCACAAGCCTTGATGGGAACTGGTTGAAAATAGCTGGATATGTCTCCAGATCTTTTCTGAAATCTTTGCAATGCTTTTGCAAGAACCATAGTATCCTTGGCTCCATCAAGGAGGACTGAAGCACTTCAGAAGCACTTGAGAGGAACAGTTAGCAAGGATGCCATCAAGGAAGCTATCATGGAAGCCAATCCTGACATAAGAATAAAATTTATTTTTGTAATAAGATCTGTTAGAAGGAGCCCCTCTAGCAGTGAAGCAGGTTTTTAAGTGTTTTGAAAATCAGAAGAAAAAAGCAACAGAAATATGTTCATAAGTGACTATATAGCTATTGTCATCCTTTTGCCACATTAAAGCACTGCTGTGATTTAAGTATACCTTAAAATTTTTGGCTTCTGTTGAGTACCTGAATGTTGAGAGCCACTAGGTCTGGAGAGGGAATGAGATTTCATTGTATTTCAGAGAGGATTCCTCCTCCCACCCCCTGACCCCTCATCCCTTTAAATGAGGATAAACATGTTTACCTCAGCTTCTGGTCCCTAAGAGAAAACTTACTAACTCTATCTAAAACCAAGGTGTTGGAGAAAGAATGATGGCAGACAGCGTTGTGTGCCAAGCACCAATACGGATTTTGGTGACTGAGCAGAAATGTTCATGGTATCAGTAAACTCCTACAAGCATTTGGTCTGACATCAGCCAGTAAAAACTAAGACAGATGCCAGTTATTGCCAAGGACAAGCTGCAATTAAGAGCTTCCCAGAGATAAAATATGAGACAAAAGGAACGGACAGTAAATCATTATCAAGCAAACTCAAATACAGAAACTGGAACAAAAAAACTTAACATCAAATTATTTCCAGAACAGACAAAATGATGCCAGTGATTTAGAGTCCAGAAAAGCTGCTAGTGCTGAATCATCAGGAGCCATAATTTCATCTATCCAGACTACTGATACAGGAAATGCTTGCATTTCTGTCACATTTTTAAAAATGTAGCATTTCCTACAGACTTCAACAAAAAAATCTTTTCTGAATCCACTTGGCAGTTGCATATGTGTAGAATATTTCTAAAAGGGAACTAGGTCACTATAGGAAGTGAAGATTGAGCATCTTTTTTTTTTTTTTTTTTTTTTAATCATCAACTCACTATTTTTCCTCTGTGTTATATCTCCATTCGTGCATTAAGCACTTTTTCTTTCTTCAGTAAGTTGGCCATCCCAGCTCTGGAATCACACCGAGTCAATCATTTTGCAGTCTCTGACCCTGAGTATTGATTCAATGCTGTGGGAGATGATTCAGTGCTGTGGAAGACGTCATTCAGTAATAAGCAGTAACTAAACCATCAAACCATATTATTACTTAACATTCATTCATTTACTCCAGTAATACGACTAAACATCTTTAACTTCTTTCATCAGCTCTCACAGTAGCTATGTCATGCCAGCAAGACATGAAGTAAAGAACAAAATCCAAATGCCTTTTGGAGCATGATCAGATCCAGCTCTACAATTTGTTCCCCTCTACAAAATAATAGTAGGTAGCCTTCTAATACCCTTCTTTGAAAGGCAAGTTTAGTTAATATAGGCTAGTTTAGTTACATAAATTATTTGCTCAGTTTGGATTAGTTTAACTTCTACTTTTCAAACAGATGCTTGCTGTTCTCTTAATTTTTCATAATAGGCTTGCTCCCTACCCTTGCCAAGCTCATACACAGACACCACATTCCCATGAAATATCCCATTAGTCCCACCTTTTATTATCACAGACAATTTAAAATTCACTAATTCTACCATAGCTGAGGACACATAAAAGACCAAAATTTACTTCTGAAAAATTATTTCTCAGAAATAGTCTAGGAGGAATTTGTAAGTCTCCTCTCCCACTTCTTTCACCTATTCCAAAAATTAACATTTATTTAGCTTCCCAATCATAACAAGAAACACTATTTTCTTAATTTTATTAAGGAATCCTTTAGATAAATACAAGATGAATTAAAATGAAGCCCATCCTCAATCTTGGAGATTATAAACCTACAGGTCAATAAATCAGTTCTGCTTCTCTTGCATGGCTACCCACTGTCCTGTCAACCCAATACAGATGGGATGAAGTAAAAACAGTTGTTAAATATTTCCAACATGCAAGAGGGAAATAAACTACCAATAGAGGGAGAACAATTAATAAAATACTTTAAACACAAGTGACTTTAGTTGTAGTAGACCAATAAACATGGTAGAACAAGCAATCCAAGTATCACACTGATGGATCTCAAAGCTGAAAAATCTAGTAAAAGAATGCACTGAGGATTACTTTTCTCTATATTGTTCAATCACTCTATTTTTGTATCCTTATGATGAAAGGATGTACCTTCTGGAATATGTCCCAAGTCCAAGGGCCTTTACTGATCAATCTGTATACCTTAATTATGGATTACTCTACCAATGAACCAAGTTTCAAAGGCTTGCCTTCCTGTGGAGGTTCAGTACAAGACACTGAAGAGGACAGAAAGTACTGCCTGAAGCAGTTATCATCCAAACTGCAAAGGATAATGAAAAGAAAACCTTCCTTTGGCATAAACAGCAAAAATAATATTATAAAGAGATGTCTTGAGATGCAAGTCAGACATTTCAGATGAAATAGCTCATATCTACTGTTAACTTCAAATGGAGAAGATTGAGGGTTCCTTCTTCCTCCCTTCTAAAATTCTATTAAACATACCAAATTCATATCAAGAGAATCTCATATGTATTAGAATGGGAACACTTGTTTCTAAGTTGAGAGAAATAACTCTGAAGGAGGTAAAAATAAGTTCCCTTACCCCAAGGCAAATTTTTAGTCTCTCTTCTCCAATTCCGACCTTAAGATGAAGCTTGAAAGAAGAATCCATAGTTAGATGGATACAGCAAGTTACTCCCACCTTTAAAATCTATCTTTCAGCAAAAGAGAATTCAAGGGAAGAGTGAAGATGGTTTGAGCTTAAAGTTAGCTTTATGGGAGCTGCTCAAGAAGTCAAATGCAAACAATCTCTTCTCCCTTGCTTTCATCAGAACATAATCTGAGGAATGTTATAGACCAGAGACCCAAACAAAAAGAGTTTTGAACCCTTGATATGCCTAAACAACATGTCTTACCTAACTGAGAAGCAGTGAGGTAAAACTTTTTGCAGTAACTCAAACTCTTTGGCTAACTATTTATAAAGGGGTCATATTCAGGTATAGATCACCTATTTAAATAACAAGTTTTTTAGGATATTTAAGGTTGGATGAAACTCCAGAATGACAGGATTTAGCTAACATCTACAGAGAAATGATGTGGAGGGGCTGTGAGGATCTGAGGCATGTAGCAGGACATATTTGGGACTTGGACACTGTATTATGCTGAGGCCCATAAGTGAGTCATTTCATTCTTTTCTGTGATTAATCCAATTCCACTTCAGCAGCAGCAGCAAGTTGTAAGGTGCATTATATGTGCAACCAGCTGTTCCCAGTGCTATTGCCAAACCAAGTAAGAATATTTCCTTCGATGTGAAGAAAAGTTACATTCCTTCCTCCCTCAATTGCTAGCAGTGTTGACAAACTACTTTGGTGAAGGGCTAGATATCACTAACATCTTGTTACACGACATATCAGAAAACTAATTCAGATCAAAGAATAGAGATATGGAGATCAGGGAGTGTAGAAAATAAGGGAAAAGAAAAAATAAAAAATGAAAAATAAAAACTTGAATAAAGCACTTTCACAAACACTTCCTCACTTGTCAGCAGAGCCTTAAACATGCCCAGAGTATTTTAAGCGCCCCATTAGGCAGAGATGATAATTAAGGGAAAGGATATGTGAAGAAATGTATGTGAAGGATTTTGTGTCCACTGTTACAAGGCCTTAAAGTGCAATGACAAAGGCAGTAAACAAATAACTCAAAAACGGATTTTTATTTTCTTGCTTACTGCCCAAAATATTTTCTGATCTAAACCATGCTTCATCACAAATCTGCAAAGTTTCAGAGTCCTCCAGAAAGCATTACACAAATGTAAATCACAGTATTGGTTAATGCTGATTCTTTAACTAGCAGTAGTAATAAATAATTGACATAACATGTACTGCTGATTCATAATGAAGGGAAGAAACCCTACTGTGCTGAACTGCAGAGCTACAGATACCACTGAAGAAGGTGCTTCACTTTTGAGACATACAATGCTGTCAACAAAAGCCCAAATCCTAGCTGGCCAGAAAAGAACAGAATTACAGCTCAACTGTATTGGAGAATCTGTGATGAAGAATTGTAAGCCTACAAATAATGTTTAAATAAATGTTGGTAACAAGCATTAGCTTCACTGAAGGTCCATAATATACCAAGGTGTTGTCCTTCCTTATTTACGTGCTACAGGTGTTGTAACAGCTCCTGTCCTTTGTAGCATACTGGGAGCCCATGCCATAGGCATTTTTCCCAAGCTCTCAATAGTACGGACTGTAGTTGTTCCATTGCAGTCCCCCAAATTACTGCTCATTTGCCAAGGTCCTGCTGACCATTTGCCACTCCAGGAACCCTTTCAGGTTCAAGCTGTTTTGCATTTTCTGAACATTTGTTAATTACTGGATGGGGCAGGGGTGACAAATGGAAGATGCTGTCTCTTCTGCTCTGTGCAAACATACACACACAAACCTGTTCTGTTTCTCTAATTTCATGGTAGTCAGTAATTATGAGGTAAATTACATAATTTTATAGACTGTTTCATAATAACATAATTGTTAAAATAGTTGGAGGGGAAAAAATCCATTCTTCAAATTCAATTGGATATCACTTGTCTATACTTGGACACTGAACTGATCTCTTTAAATTAAAAAAATAATAAAAAACTAATAATCTTTTTTTTTTTTTTTTTTTTTAAAGAGAACCGGCAAACAAAATTATCACATTATTTTTGGCATCAAAATAGAGGAGCTTGTAACGTATTTCAGTTGAAATCAGATGACCCAGCAGCCTGGGGGAAGGAATATTAATAGCATCCAGGGCAAAGTGGAGGCCAGCCCAGAGCTGGCGGCAGACGCTCCGCAGCTCTTCTCAGCAGCCACCCAGCAGTGGGGAAGCACCGTGGGGAGATGTGTGGCATGGGCTCAGTGGGGCAGCTCTGGGCTCCAAAAGCTCCCAACAGCCCAGTCCTTTCTGCAGGTATGGGCTCACACACAGCTCTCAGTGCTTTAGAAGAGCTTTTGGGCTACTTCTGCAACAGACTGTGTTACTGTAGTTGGATGGTGATGGAGAAGATGATGGAGACTGCACTGAAAAAAGTGAATCTGCTATGCACAAGTCCCTGTCTCCTATTTTGTATTGATAACAGTACCTTGATGAGTGGCAGGAAAGAAGAAAAAAAAAAACAACAAAGCAAGATGGAGAAATGGCTTTCATCAACAGAAAAGCATACATCAGCCAACAAGCTGAATAATCACAAAATGGGGAAAAACCCTGATCCAAGCATTAATGATTCAATTAGTATTCATTGAAATAACATTGATTTTAATTAATCTATTTCACATCAGTGTTCATATCCTATGTGCTTTCTATTACAGCTTAAAAATCATTACTGTATGAGCCTGCTAAGTACTCATACCATTAAAAGTAACACAAAGGAGACACAAACTTGCCAAATAAATATTTTAAAGCCTTAAATAGTCAATAAAGAGAAATGAAATGTAGTTGCTTGTCACTGCGCATTACTAATACGGAACACATGAGTACATTGCCAGCTGTATTATAAACATACTTTGATTCATTGGAACTTCTGTACATTAAAATACTGCTAAAAACTGCACCATCCAAAGAGTACACTTACCACCTTGCATTTGCGCAATACAGAATCTGGCACTGTTATGTGACTGGCCAAAACAGAACACTTTTCATTAATTCTACTGCTCTGTTCTGAGCTCATCTAAAATACACAGGAACAAAAATGTACATGTTTCTGTCTGAAGCCAGCCCAGCAGATCAATAGAGAATATCTACGTCCATCACAGAGTTTTACTGGAGATGATGCAGAACAAGGTGCATGCCTAAAGGAAGCTCTGGGAGCCACCGCAGTTCCTAAAGCCCTGTGCACCACAGCCTGTCAGAGCCAGCACACAAGAACCACGCTTCTCCGCTTTCTCCTTTTCACGTCAGGTAACGCTGACACACGGGCCTCGGCCCTTCAGCAGAGTATTTTACCAGTGCGCCCCTATGAGATGGATAAAAGGTAAAGAAGAGAGATGTATAGGCAAATACATTTTGATAGGGAGCAAATGTTAGCATCAACAAGACCAGCCTGAGCTGCCTGGTATACTACAACTGATTTCATAAAGAGATGAAAATAAATATGCTCCTCCTTGCATTCTCCTGTCTTTACCCCTTATATCACAGTGATATAGTGAATCCACAATTGTTGTTGTTGGGGTCTTGTTTTTGCATGTTTGGTATTATTTTTTTTTTTTTAATAATACATTGAGGAAATTTCTAACTTTGATTACAATCTGTTCGTTTGTCTAGCTAGGTAACTACAAATCAGAGATATGACAGTCCAAAGCACTTGGTTTTTAAACAGAGGATTTTGCTCCCTATAGGTCTCTAATTAAGCTCAGTCAATTTTTATTAGTTTCCACAGGTTCAGATTTCACTGCAAGGCAATCAAAATACTTTGAATCCTATCACTGTCAGTCATCTGTCTTTGCCCAAGAGACCCTTCCATATCACAGCTTCTACCTTACTCTCCAACAATGTTCATACTTGTTCCCCTAATTGATACTTGTTTACACTAACAATTTCTGCTATGTGTGAAATACTTTCATGTGTAAAATAAACTGCAAGTAGCATTCCTCCATCCTCCACCCCAAACTCATTATCTAAATGCTATAGGTTATTCCACATTTCTATACACACAAAGCAGAGAACTGCTGATTTTCTTATTTAGAAACAGTTGTGGTCACCTTAGGTGCGCCGGCAGTTCAGCAAAGGGCACAGCCTGCCTCTGCACATCATCGTGGGAAAACAGGACAGAAGAGTTTGCATTCTAGACATCTTTCCAAAAAATACCATAATTGGTTTATCAGTGTCCAACCAAGTGCAATATAAAGCTCAGGCACAAGTTTATTCTATATACGAATACCTATCTAAATATATACTTACACAGATACCTATATCTTTTCCACATCATGTGCAGTATTGAAATATATTATCTTTCCCAATGACACACCACCTTGCACCAGCCTGTACTGTGTAAATACAGTAAGCACTGTCACTTAAACCACAGAAATCTTTAAACACCACCTCCGTAAACAATCTCAGTGCACTTCAGTTTCCACAGAAGTATGTATTTGTTAAAGCCCTTTTTTTTTTCCACCTGAAAAAAAAGAAAAACACTAATAGCACCATGGGAGTTTCATGAAAGGCAGGCAAATTATGATCACATTTACCATCTAATTTGCTCTCTGAGGCTTGTTCAAACAGTGCAAACATTGTGCTCCTCTTCTTCATTTGTTCTGACAAGCAGGATGACAACTAATCACCATCAAGAGCTTTCCCGCTCTCCAGGCCCCTGTTTTCTGTTTATCCAATTTGATGCTTTCCAGCCAAGGAAACTGTTAGCCTTCCCTGCCACCCCAGCTGAGAAGGCCAGCTCTCCAAGGCCAGATTTCAAGTAAAAGTCTTGAAGGGTGTGAATCCTTAGTGATAAACAGGAATAAAACAAGCCCTTTCTGCTGTACCACGTGCGGTAGCAGCGGCAGTGGGCTCTGTACAGGGTGACAAAAACACCCCAGGGAGGCACAGAAAGTTGGAGACTGACACAGAAAACAGAGGCTGAGGAAAGGAGAAGCAGTCTCAACTTTCTTCCTTCATTTCCCATAAGATTTCTCTGACCTACCCAAAGCATTCCCATTCATGTTAAGAAATCCTAAACTACATGGTGGAAGGAAAAAAAAAAAAAAAAAAAAAAAAAAAAAAAAAAAAAAAAAAAAAAAAAAAAAAAAGAAAGAAGAAAGAAAGAAAGAAAGAAGGAAAAAGAAAGCTTGGGGAATACTGGAAAGTTCCTTCAAGGATGTCTACCTTTGATAGATCTTCTCTCCAGAACTATTGCACTGATTGGCCTTGATAAGACTCTGCCACACAATCAAATTACCTTGGCTTAATGAGTTAAGCCAGTGTCATGGTCCACATGTCCTCTCTTCACCCAGAGCCTGAGCAAGACAATGCAAATTGAAATGAAAAAGGACTAAGCCATATTACCTCACAGGCCTGTTGAGCTAAAGCAGTACACAGTTACCATTCCTTAGCAGATGCATAAGCCATAAAGATTTGCAGATGGGCCAAACAACATGGTCACAAACCTGAAAGGGAAAATGAGGTTGGAGAAGTGATATCTCGTAACATGAAAAGTATGTATGTGCATGCAAGTAAGAAATCACCTACATCAGCCTTCCCAAAGGGAGGCCGTATCAAAACTGGGCAATGTGGTAAGTAACATACTTGGCATAAGCAATCACCAAAATTTGCATTGCTTTAGCTGTATTGCTGTACTATTTATGATAGCACGGAAGAAATGATACCAACAGACAGCTGACTAACTCCAGATCCATCAGTTTAAACATCTTCACACAGACCAAATCCACAGCAGAAGTTTTTTCTTCTTCTTTATAAGCATTTGAAAAATGCAGCTAGGCTTTAACTGGCCGAATGTACATACTCCCTAACAACTCCCCGTGTCTCTTTGCCTGCAGGCAGCAGCCCATTGCCCCAGTCACATCACCAGTGCCACTACCCAGCACCAGATTCAGCTATACAAAGAAAGCACTGGCATTAGTAAGCCACCTGGCTCAAATTCCACTACTTCCTGAAAGACTATTAGATATTTTCCTACATCTTGCAGCCTTACTGTTTGCACACATGATTAAACAGTCTGCACCAGAATACACTTTGAGTCAGGTGACTGTTCATGAGATACTGTGAAAATTTGTCCTAACTGGAGGGGAAGGATTGCTCTTTTTTTTTTTTTTTTTTTTTTTCCAAAAAAATTCTCCAATAATTTTCAAACAATTCCCAATTTCATTTTTTTTCTTCTTTATAAAACTCGACTCTTTTTTTTTTTAGTGCCTATTCATGAAAAGATATAAAGTATGACAAACACAAATAGCTTTAGAGCCTCACAATTGGCAAAGAGATAAAACAGGTAACGTATAACTTTACCACTTCTTATGAAAGTACTGTTTAAGACAGAGTGGAATTTTGCAAACCAATGACTGCAAAGGGTTCAGTGAAAGAAGACATAATAAAATGCTTTGGAAAGTGGTTGGTATATTTTTGGAAGGGGCAAAGAAAAAAATCAAAGCTATTCCCCTTGGTCCTGCTGCTTCCAAGAGTACTTGCAATTTCCTTTTCTTGAAAAAGATTTAGGGGACAGGAACACCAAGGCTGTCCCTGCTGCATGCCACATGAGGGCCTTCAGTTTGTTCTCTATTACAATGATAAATATCTTCATAGCAGTGAGAGGTTCTCCCACATCACTCTGCCATCCATGCCTCACACCAGTCTATAGGCCGGAGGTGGATTTCCCTGATTTAATGACAGATCGGGTAGCTTAACAGATTTCAAATTACACTAGTCTACTCTCATGTCAGTACATAATCTTTGTAAGTGTCTGAGCCTGAAGATGTGGTGGACCTGAAAGAGTATCTTCAACTGCTTCGTATGTTATTTTTATAGGCTATGATACTTAAATGGTCCATATCAAATTCACAGACAATTTTTGTTTCTAGTGGTTGGCTCATCTGTGCCTTTACATTTGTTAAGATCTATTAAACCACTACCCCTAAAGTAGCAGGACGCTGTAGAGCTGCAAAAGATGAGGTAATGGATTTCTTTCATCTTGCCTGCTTCGTGGAATTAACTTGGTGGGTCTTAAATTCTGAGCTTTTAGATCAGAGACGGATGTTTGCAGAAAGAAGCCAAAGCCCCAAAGTAACTTTCTTTAACAGTTAGTATCCTGTGCAACTTTAACATCAGCAGAATCGAGAGGGATGTAAATCAGTGTGCGTTTTTGGCAGCTTTCCCTTTCTGCCAATTAGAACATCAGACTCTAAATTTCACATTGAGCTAAAAGAAATTAGCAGCGGTATCTTGGTCAAATGTTAAAGTAAATAGTAGTTGAAGTGTTAATCATAATTGCAGTTTTTCAAGTTATTCACATCGCGTTCCCCCTGCTTACGGCGGTGAACATATTCTGATGAGCAGCATTAAGCCTGCTTTGTCTGTGTCAGGGGGGAGAGCTGGGTCCCAGCTGCTAAAGCAGCAGGCAGCCCAAACAGCTGGACTCGCCTCCCCAGAGAAGCCTTCTGTTGCTCCTGCGAGGCACCTGGCACGGCGGAGAGGAGCAGGCGGAAGGAAACCACGACATGACACGACAAGAAACGACTGGTTTCAAGCATCCCTCTCCAGGTGGCTGGGAGGGCAGGGTGCAGATATGGCAGAAAGGTAGGCACAGAGCACAAAACATATCTGATCCCTTTGCTGTTTCTTAAATGGCTCATAGGTGGTAGGTTTTAATAAGTGCTCGAGTAGCAATGAGGTATTCTATAGGGAACTGAAGGCTTTGCTGGTGGCTGGACAGACTCTGCTTCAGGAACAGCACTGTAATAAAACTCCAACTATGAACACTGTGTTATAAACAAACACAGACAGCAAGATCTTTCAAGGTATTTAACACCTGCTGAAGGTGATTGGATAGGTAAAATTCAATTAAAAATGTAAGCAATGTATTTTAAAATGTGATAAATTCATTTTAAAATACTTTAAGAGAGACCCTCTCTCACTACCATAAACATGTAGAGTATACTACCATACATTTCCTGGTCTTTCCACTCCTTCCAGCTCTGAGGCTTGCTGAAGCTCAGTGCAGGTGTTTCCAGCAGACACCCTTCCATGCAGCCTGGGATCTGCACACAGTCTCCCCGGGGGATGTGAAAGCCAGTGACACCACGGCAAAACACAGCCAACAGCGGTTGTTTTGCAGGAGTGAGAGTCTGAGTCCATTGAAGTCTCCAGGAATTTTGTCACCAACATTGACAGGACTTGAATTCTCTATATAATATTGTCAAATATGCAAACAGCTTCAAAAAGCATCATTATCCTTTGGATGCAATAATCTTAGGTGATGCTTACTATCATTCTGGATTACAGTTCCAGGTAGAAGTATTTTGTACTTGATGTTCCCTTTAGGAATGGGTTTCCTTAAAAAAACAAGAGCAATCCTCTCTTGCATTTGAATTTGGCACGAAAATCCATCTTTCCAACAAACAAACATCACAAGAAATCTTCTAGTACTTCAGTATGCAACCAGGAACTAAGCGGCCCACACCCCTGCAGTGACTTGCACACCATGAGTAAGGGCATGTAAGAACAGACTGAAGGGAAAGGAGCAGTGCAGGAAGAAGACTAGGAAATGCAAATATTTCGCCTTGCCTTATTACCACCAGGTAGTTTTCAGAGGATCCACCAGCTACACAAATACAAAGCAAAGTGCAAATACTAATCAGTCTTACCTTTGCCCGTACTCTACACGCCACTCACAAGAAGCCACAACAAATAGAAGGATTTGCTTCCTGTACGGCTGCTTGCACACCCTGTCTCTAAAGCAAAACCAACATCCCCAAGTCTCACTGAAGTGAAAAAAGCATATTTCTGGTTTTGAACCAGCCACAAATCTAAGTCCACTGCCAAGCAGATTCTCCAAGCAGGGCACTGTGCACCAGCCTCCCCAGTCCAAAGTACGCTCATCACAGTATCATTACTCTTCCACTTTAAGTTAAAAAGCCAACTAAACCTATATAACACAAAAAAGCCCTCCGCAGTAGATTTTTTCCCATGTTCAATAAGAGAGGTATTGTATCAAGGAGCAGTAGCTAGACAGTCTTTATCGGGCTCATAAAGGATTATGATTTTGCCCTATTCTCTATATAAGTGAATTTTTTAAAATACCATTTTTAAAATAGCACTTTTTCTTCTCATGATAGTGTTTCTTTAATATATTAACTTTCCCACATCCCATACTTTGATGGTTCGGCAATTTTCCAGTTCATTTTAAATCAGCTTTTGACAAAACAATAGCAACAGTTCAGTAAGTGTCCCAGCTGAATTTTACAATTTACGTTTCTTTTTGAAATACCCTCTTACAGAATAGCTGTAGCAACTAATAAAATTCTTCCATTTTAAAGCCAAAAAAAACCACCTTAAGCACTAAAATCTTGTGGAGGGGGGAGGACTAGTGATATTGAATGTTGATAGCAGGTTTTATTTTTAGCAATAGAAAAACTTTTTTTT
>VXAV01011790.1:247469-263513 GCA_013399715.1 Alectura lathami
ATTTTGGTTAACTAAAAAAAAATGTTAAAAAAAAAAAAAAAAAAAAAAAAGAACACATAGCATTCCACATCTGTACATCCATCGTCACCACATGATTTTGGTACAGTACAGACAAATGCAGTATATAAAAATGTAGGCAAATACCCCATAATTTTCTAACAGTATGCACTTTGTATGTTTTTGTTTTAACCTGCCTGATATCCCTGGAAAGCAAGGACTAAATTTTAAGGCTAGGAAAGAGAGGTAAACAAACAAACGCACAAAGAAGCCCACAATCCCAGGCCTCCCAGTTTTTTACTGTGAAATCTAACCCACTGAAAGGTACCAGCCTTATTTTGGGCATTTTCTTCAGTTCTTGACCACTTTTTCATGGAGATCTCTCCATCTATGCACCCTCCCACCCCTGAGAGGGAAACAATATATTCAATCTGAGGAAGCCACCTGTGCTTTTTAATAGCCTTGCCTGACAAAGAATAGGTCTTATAATAGATGAGGTATATAAATGGGAAACCATTCAACATATGAGAAAGGTGACTAAATTCACTAGCCTAGTGTCAGCTTTTAATTCCTAGGTTTGTTTTTTGATTTTTTTTAAATGCCATTCATGAAATATTAGAGATGCCTGTCTTTTATTAACATTATGTCCTCTGACATCCATTCAGTGAAAGATAAAAAGATGGCATTAAGTTTTAGCAGTGAAGTGAAATGTTGCATGGTGCAAGGTGACCCAGTCTCATTTAACAGATTACCAAAATATAATCAAATAAAACCTATGATCTTTACAGTGGCAAAAACAGTGCAGCAAGAGGACAAATACAATTTTAAAAACTGAAAAGACGAATTGAAATGAACCATGTATATTTGTAACATATAAATGAGTCCTCTGCAGCCATCTGGACCTTGTAAGACCATCCACATTGGGCGCAAGTTTGAGTCCAGGGAAATTAAGCTTTCCCTACAGTTTGATCTTGCCACAATATCTACCCCAAAATAAATATCTCAAACTCAATTCAGCTGTTTCATTACAATAGAAATAGTCCATGCTCTCCATCTTAGTATCTACTGACTGACAGCTCATAGCTCACAGGAAACATAGCATCCAACTGCATTATTCCACAGTTGAAAATTAAAAAAAATTTTAAAAGAGAGAAAGAAAGAAGACTCATGCCAGTCTAATGATGTCTGTGCAGTACAATTATACAGAGACAAACTGCCTTGGGTTAAGATTACCGAAAGAAAACTTTAGGAAGCACAGATTTTGTAAAACACATCCAGGCTTAATTGACACGATTCTTCTCACTCTGCTCTTTTTTGATTGTTACTACAATTTTCACACACCTTTCTCTAACATGTTTTCTGATAGCTACTGACAAACTTGAGATATTTTCATGATGGACTTTGGCTGTAATCCACTATGGCAATTCCTCCGTTTCTAAACCTTCACATTTAGTCCTTCAAATCCATTCACTGAGAGCTGCCTCACCTGCCACTCTGATTGCAATGCCTCCCAGACCCTCATCAGCTCACCTCATCTATCCACTGTCACACAAACTTGGGCTCGATTTGTTGAAATGGAGGAAACTTCTACTGGGGTCGAATGATGTAATTTGGGGCTGAAACTAAGTGAAGCTTGCTGGTTTGGATTGTGCCTTAGGTGAAATTCTGTGAAACAAATCCTGAAAGAAAACAAAACAAAACTATGAATTCATGCTTGCATTTTTCACGGAATGACTCCTTCCAAAATAATCCCTAAGCGAGTTAAACTAATCACAGTAGGCCCAGAAAAATGCAAGCGAAATTAAATGTAAAACTGCAATTTTAATATTATTTTTTAAATAAGGGAAGATAAGGGATTAGCTAAATGTTCCACAGAGTTACTCCCTTACTTGGTCATTTATTGCTCACAGCTACTCCCTAACACACAAACAGGCACATAGGTTTACATTACTACCAGGACAGCTTTTGAGCCTAGTAGGGTCAATTGTCTTTTCCATCCCTCCTTCCAAAAGGTACCAGAAAGCCACGAAAACAAAACCAATTGAAAGCAATCACATTTTTAAAAGAATATTTTGTCTGAAAAAATCAAAACAGCCAAATCAATGCAGAAAAAATGTAATAAATGCTTATTTGCTGTCTTTTAAAATATTGTGAGTTCTATGCTGACTATAGTAACACTTGCCCTTGCTGCCACAACCCAGTCCCTAACTCTCACAACTTGATGGTGCAGTACAGAACACAAGAACTACAGCAACAAGGGAAGGAAGCTCAGAGCTCTAAGATATTCGCAGCATCACAGTTTTGATTCTGGAATTTTACTCAACAGAAACAGACAAAGCGAGGTAGTACAACACTGAAAAAATTGTTTTTGCTCTATATTCATAGTTCCATAAAAAAGAAGAAAGGATGAAACGCCAAGCGTACTCTGAGTCCTACTGCACAACACTCACACAGACAACGTGGTACGATGTACTTTGTGTGGACAACTTAGCCAAGAGATAGATGGGCTGATTCTGACCCTGGCTACATCAGGAGACCTCTGTAACCCAGTATTTCACTCCAGAGCCCCACGTGGCATCAGCCAGCCATGGGCCTACCCCAGGGTACCATTCTCCACCCTTATGTTAATGCAGTAGCTGGCAACATGCTGGCGGCATTTAAATGGGTGCTCTTCATTAGATAGACAGGTGGCACAGGGACAGAGGCAGGAGGTGATGGACATTGAAGAGCTGAAACACACACAAGCATCTGCAACTTCATAAATATAACACACCTGGAGAGCTCACTGAATGTGGTTTCTTACTCCCTCTGCCCAGATTCATGCCACACACACAAAGCTTCATGCCTGAAACACACGCACACACATAAATATACATGTGACAGTAAAAAAAAAAAAAAAAAAAAAAAAAAANAGAAAAGAAAAAAAAAAAAAACTTTGTATAATAAAATGGCAACAAAAATCCCTTATCAATTACTCTGCTACCTTCTCAAAATAGGAACAGTGCAATTATCCTTTATAGAAAGGTTGACTGAGGTCCCTGCAAAAATCTGCTCAGGGTAATTATTTAGCTGGGTTTTATATTTGTGGAATTTAGGCATTAATGTCTCAAGCTGTATGTCAAAATAACTGCTTGCTCTGCTTTAGTATTTTTATATTTGCTAAAAAATTGCATTTTCTAAGAAACAGAGGGAGAGTAAGGTTAAATACTCTAATTATCAGCCTCCAAGAGCTAAACACGAAGGTTGTGTAAAGGGGTTCTTAATTTTGGTGTACTTGGAATCACTTCTCAAGATTCAATATGTGCAGTGTAACTGGAAATCCAAGGCAGAGCAAGATGATATTAGGACATATTCTTCATTATTTCCACAACATGTTTACTACTGGAAATGTTTTACTTTGCATTTGCACTTTTACACACAAGTTTATTGGTTCCCATTGTGATCACTTTCAAAGCTGTGGGCTTCACATGTGACTTTCATTTTAAGTCTTTCTTAAGACCTTCATTTTCATTTCATTTTCATTAAAATGAAATACTTTCATTTTAAGAAGAGAAATATCAAATAACTTGATGTATTTATCTAAAGGAAGGTTTGCAGTGCTGAAAGTATGGCTGCTTTTTCCTAACTATGTGACCTGGTCTAATAAGTACAAAACAAAACCATGTTTTTTGCTAGAAAGCCTTCCCAAAGTATTCTACACCAGTGATGCTACAAAGGAACTATTAACACGGCTAGACTTAGCTAGGGGAGCATCCCAGTTAAAAAAGATGAAACTTAGTTATGTGCTTTAACTAAATTTTAATTACAACCATGTCTAAGAGTGGTTGTCTTGAATGATGCTTTCAGTGTACATGCAACACAAGATTGCTACTGAGAAGCTACTCTGTGAACTATACAAAAGCAACTTAAACTCATGGTATTTGCCCCCAGTATTTTTCTAGATCTGTCTCCAGGTACTACTGATCTAGCAGAGGTACAACACTTACAAACAATATAAAGCTGCATCCCTTCTGCCTCAGAAGCTGAGCACAAGCACCAGTTCCACCACAAAGGAGCAGGGAAGCCCGAGGACGCTGAGAAGACGATGCAGAGGACGATCTTGGGAAGGTGCCGACAACCACAGCATCATCACATGGGCACTCTGTGCTCTCGAGGCACAGCACCACGACCTGGCTCCCTGCCACGCACCCCATGAGCAGCCCACCGGTCTTTCAGGTCAAGTGCCACTATTCCAAAACCTTTGCCAATTTTTTTTCAGCCCTACTCAAATGTCATTAAATATTACTAGGATACAGCAGCTCCCTGTCCTTCTACCACACCTGCCGTACTCCATATGCCTGTCAAAATATATATATTTTTGCTGAATAATAAAGTCTAATAAAGTCTCCATCTCAAAAATCACCTTTTTTTCTGTAGACTGACCACATTTTTTTGGAGAAACCACAAATATGACTCTCCTCACTGAGTGATTCCAAGAAGATTGTGTCTTGGTAAGCTCCACTTCTATAATTATTTCCTTTCAAAAACTTTCTAATTCAGAGTCTGCACAACTATCCCTATGAAAAACTCCATATAAATTTACTGGGAAAGACAATTTTCAGCCATTTCCAATCTATGAAATTTGACACGGAAAAAAGAATTATGTCTCTAGAAGTTGACAGAGTGATTAAAAAACTACAGAAGGATTATCACTGCCTATTAAGTGCAATAGTTTGAAAAATTCTATAGAATCCTTTCTTACTCTATTCCTATCAGATTCATTAGCATATTTCCAGCTAATAACTAACAATCGTCTGCAGCATGAAAAAAGCCCTCCCTAAATCTCCTTCAATGGCTGGACATTATGGCAATCCGGTACAACTTCCTTATTTCTCATTGAATAGCTTTACAGTGCACACACTGTTACATGCCCGTGGAAACTCAGCACCCCACTGAGCACCACGGTCCCATCCCGCAGTGCTGTGGTTGCACCAGGGCACGCTGTTCCTGCATCCTCTGCTGCTCCAGACTCAGACTTCTTGCACTTCTCTCTTCCACCCACTACTGACCTCTGCAAGAGACAGAGTTGGGCAGACTTTCCAACTAGGTTCACACCATTCTAGTTATGACCACTGTGCTTACGAACACATTTTTTCTAATTCAGATATACGTCACTACCTCACTCAGGTTCTCCAGATACCCAGATTCCAGATCCTTGGTGCGCTCACCATTTTGGTACCTGAAGTGCTTGATGTGCCTCCACTACCCAACCCGCTAGCGGGCAGCTTACCTGGCTGCTGTGATGCTACACAAGACCTCTGGTCCAATATGGCAAGTGCTTCCTACTTACTTTGTATTCCTTCACTGGACGACAATTTTTCTACAGAAACAACCAATCTGCAGGACTGCATGGTCACTTCATAGTAACCATTACTTGAACTTCTTCCCTTTTGTCATCAGATCATGCACAGGCTTTCTTGCTGTTCTCTCCTACTGAGACGGTTTTGGATTTACTGTATGTTATTTTTTTTTGCTCTAAATTTTGCTCTAATTTTTGAGTTCTGTGAATACTGCCAGAACACATAAGTTACTGTTAATGCTCTTCTGAGTGTTGCTAGATGCTAGACAAAATTTACGTGGCAAGCCCATAACTCTTAACACATCAGATTTTCTGTGTTAGTCGTCGTTCATCTGGTATGATTTCTTAATGGACTCTTTAAAAGAACTAGATTGTGATTAATTGCAGCCCATGATTACGAACATGAAGAGAATTGGTTTGAACCTTTACCCTAGACATACACCAGGGTGAAAGAAAAGATATAGGTTATGGCTTAATAGTTTTACTTAGATAATTGGTGACATTTCTTAATAGAACCAAACAATTCTACATTTTGTTTAACAAACTCTCTCTTTTTTTTTTCACTTTTTTTTTTTTTTTTTTTAATTCCCCTTATTGTGTCAAACAGGTATCACAATTAAGATGGACTTACTGGAACTTCTCAGTCAGTGGAAATATGTTTGCAGTCAGAACCTTCCTTTGTATGGAAAGGATTTGGACATCAAAAAATTCAGTGGGCTGTAATTGTTAAAGAGCATTCAAACATTTATTTAGATCAGGTACCAACCTTTATCATAATTCTCTTTTTTTTCTTCCAGTTACTAACCTTTGCCTTCCCAGAACAGGCTAAAATGTCATATAGTTAGCCTGTCCAAAGGAGAGTTTTCCAGAATGTTAAAAAATACATACAAAAAATCACTGTGCTGTTTTATTTAGTTCTACTCATTGCAGAGGGGTAGGGGGAGGTGAGGGCTCTAAAGAACATTATCACTCATATGCTCCTATCAAAACTGTCGTGTACGAGTTGGTGAGCATTTTTAAGCCAGTGGTTAGTTTTTTTAATCTCTGAGAATAAAGAACTGGCATATTTTAGCCAGGTAATCTGATCTTTTCAAAGTTCTGCCATGTATGCATAGAAGGCTGTTTTGGGCTTGTCAAACTAGTCTTGGAACAAGGGATATGATAAGCAATGTTTTTTTTTTTTTTTTAATCATCGCAGTGATTTTTCCAATTCAAGTTTTTCAGTTGTGATGATCCAGAGTTCTTTGGCCAGATTTCCAATGGCATCCACCAAGGACACGAACATGCTTAGGAAGCCTAGATCCACCATAATAAAGCAAGCTGGTGTTACTGCCATCAGTCTGCTGCTGACTGAACTGAAAACAACTACAAATACACCAACAAATCCTTTTGTTTTTTAGCTTCACTACCTTTTTAAAATTTACCCCTTTTACAAGTCAACCATCGAGCTTCAGTAATCCAGTCTGCCTACCACAAGAGTCACTGTTCAGTCACAGTGCTCTTTAAGCAACATTTCTCAGCCTCCATTCTGCCACATGCAAAACAGGATAACACTTTTACAAATGTGTTTATGAATGCCTACATCTGAATGACTGGCATTTTGATATTGCCCTGTCTCCATTAGCCATATAATGGAAAGAACATGGGTTTAGAGAGAATTCCAACTACAGCACAGCCTTAGGCATAATTTCTATAGTTTAATCAGTGAATCATTGATTTAGCATCACAAGGTTCCCTTTTCCTTACTCAGTATGCCAATATTGTTCATCTTTCAGGAATCATTCAGCTAAACTTATTTCACCATAGTGGGAATATTAAAAAATAGCAAGGCCTGCTGTGTCTATTTATCAGAATCTGAAATCCTCTGACAATTGAGGTTTCAATTTGTTGCCATGCTGGTGCTGTTTTACGAGTAAAACTGAAAGGCACACGGTTGATAAAACAACCTGTAACTGCCTTGAACACTATCTCAGAGACTGTGAACATACATCAGTGTGCTCATTCCCATCTAGCAGGAAATACTCAACCTTAGCAGGAGCAGATCACAAGCAAATGCCAAAAAACAGTGGAAGCTGCATTTCCCATGTGCTCTTTAAAACACGAAGGCCACAACTGTCACATTAGCAGCGAGCTCTGCGAGCGTTTGAGGAGGAAAGAAGGGGACTCGCCAGCAGCTGCGCCAGCCCCGTGCCATGCCATTTGCAGAGTACCTCTGGTATCTACCCATGGTAGGGCCGAAGGCACACCAGCTCTCACAGCTCAGTCTGGAAGAGCAGGTGAAGCCAACCCCAGCTCCTCCTGACACCCATGGCAGCCCCGAGCCTGGGGGCTGCAGGGTGTTTGGGGCCAAGGGGTCACCTCTAGCCCGGCTGGAAGACAAGCACATTGCTCTTAGGCCCTGAAAGAGACCTGCCTGGGCCTTCAGTCACTTCAACACTTTTACGTCAATTAACTTATTTTTTTAATACTTGAAAGAAGATTCATTTTTGAGAGATTCATACTGGCCTGTTTCAGGGGAGCTGTCACAGGCATGGCTTTCAAATAAGGCTGCAATAGCAGTCAAAAGAACCGTTTTGCCCAACTTGTGCTCTCACAGAGAAGCGGGGCACCCAGTATGGAGACCCAAATCTCAGGTAAAGGCCTTGTGTGCTGTAACTTCATAGAGCACAGCTCAAAGCAGAATTTGTATCCAAAAACAAAGAAGGCAAATGAAAATACTTGATCCATATTGACATCAAAACCAAAGTAAATATACGGTAAATAGCTCACACAACTGTCAGCAATCCTCACTGGACATGTAAGAGCTGACTTCCATGCTATTACATATTTAGAAATCATTGTAGTAAACAACAAAAACCAATACTTGTAAGTTTAGTTTGAGAGTTGTGCTGAAACATGAGCAGCAGGAGCCAAGTATTTCAGACCTGAAACCTCAAATACACAGGTCTGCCTACATGTGTGGAGCTGCACATGCGTCAGGGGGGTCGAAGCTTTAATCTTTCCTCTTGAGGCCTAAGCAATAAAATGGGGATAACCACACTTACCTACATTGTAGGGTGTTGTCAGAATTAATGCTTGCAGAGCCATCAGTAGGTGAAAATCATTATGGCTCCCATCCTGCAACCGCTAATGCACGGGCTGCCTGCGGCACACACACAGAGCCCGGCGGAAGCTAATCGACTCCTCCAAAGGTACAGCAGTTTGCCCAGCCCCTATCAATAAACTGTTGAGTGTTTAAAAAACAAAACAAAACGCCACTGTATTAAATGTGAACACAGCACAATTTTCAAATGATCTTGCAGACCAGAGCCTCTGGGGCTAAGCATGGCACAGGAAAACCATTCATAACAGAATACAATGTGGATATACATATATATATGGATATATATGGGGATGCAAAACCATAGCTACTAAGGCAGCTATTTGGTATAACTCTGTGCACACACTCCCAAACACACAATCAGAAGCAAACACACATCTACGAGCATACAGCACTTGAGCTACAATAAGTATCTCACAGATGGCTGTGTGTGTGCAAACATGAAAATACAGGCACCCAACTCATGCACCTGGCACCTTCAATCCTACTCTAAACTTTTGTCTCACCTCTCATCTGGAGCAGAAGGGTGGAAAGAAATATACTCAACTGTTCTACTTCGGAGAACGTAAATGAAATTAAGAAAAGTAAGACAAACCCATCTGCTCACCAATATATGCCACAAAACAAATTTAACGGATGTCAAATGCAAATAATTCACCTGACGTCACACTGGAGAAGCCAACCATGAACACCTCACAAATTATTATTTTGATCCAATTGTTAGAACAGAATTACAGCAAAAACTGCTCTTTCCGCAGCTATTAAAGCAGTGACCCTGGCAGAGCATGCTTTTGTGCTGAACTTTTTATATCACCAAGCCTATTAATCAGGTGGCAGTTCAAACCGATGTGCTTTGTATAGTTGACCCTGGCCAGTGCTTTAATTACTTGGTATTAAATGGTAATTAACACTTTTCACATTCAAGTTTAATCCAAAAAAACTAAGTGTAAAATCCAGTAATTTAATAAAGAGTTGTGTTCTTTACTGTGTCTCAGCCTGGACACTGAGGATGCAGCAATTTACTATTGACAAGCACTAAAGGAGCAGGTCATTTCACAAGTATAGTGTGGACAAAGGTGAACCGGGCAACTGATGAAATCTGTGGCCAAGGCGAAATAGCAATCTCTGAGCCAAATGGTAATAAAGTTACTGAAATGAAGCAGTGTAGCTTTGAAAGTGAACTGTCATAAGAGGATACAGACTTCAGGATGGCTTGCCTGAAGTAATTAAAACATTCCCTAAGAGCCAATCAAGGTGGTTAGCCCTACCTCTGATTTTGTATGCTACACCTGGAAAGCAAAAACACCTGGGTAAAAACTGACCAAGAAAACACCAGCAATTGTTGCTACCTTTCTGTGAAATTGCAACCATCTCAGAGAAAACATTTACTAAATTTGCAATAAGCAGGGCAAAATAAGAGTCATGTTTTAATGTTGTTCCTTGTAGTATAAAATTATCTCCCCTTATTTTCACCTATGTGCAAGAACCAAGTAGAAACACAGTCAAACGTCACTATCCAAAATTTCCCACTAAATCAAAGACAATTACTTCCCTCAATAAAGGCAGATAGTTTAATCACTGGGGAGGCAATCTAGTGCATAGGACGCTGGAACAGGGGTGTGGAGATGTAGGTTTAACTCGCAGCTCTGCTACTGACCTGCTAGGTGACCTTGGGCAAGTCTCTTCACATTTCAGCGCCTCTTTGTGTCCCTATTAACCTTTGGCCGTCTCAGCTATTTAGAATGTAACCCCTCTGACGCAGAACAGTCTCTCACTACATGTTTTTACAATACCAGCACAACAAGGTCACCATCTTGGTTGAGACCTCTAAGTGCTACAGTAATCCAAATAAATAAGAACGATATATTCAATTATTCAGAATCCCACTTACATTTATTCAATTTTCCCATAACATCTGGATAGCTGAGGCATCACCACAGATTAGAATGTGCGTCCTACATCCTTTTAATTTTAATGCCTTACCTGCTGTTTGTGTAATTGAAATCTGTATTGATTTCCATAAAGCAAAGAACACCTAACCCACCGCCTCTAACACAAAGAGTGGAGCGAGCCATTGGTTCCCAAGTTACTCAGATCACCTGGGAAATGAATAATGTCTGAAAGAGAAACAAGAAGGTCCACCCAGGATAAAGTTTGATCCAGCAAAGCACTTAAGCACATCCTTACGTTTAAGCACGAGCAGTCCCGCTGCAGCGCCTACAGCAGGCTTAGATAAGGAATCAGAGCTTTTCAGAGTTTGAGAAACACTCTGTAAAAGACTTGAAAAAAAAAAAAAAAAGGTTATAAAAACATAAGTATGTTAATACATATGTTGTGCAATAATGCATTACGAACAGATTCCCAAAGGAATGTGCAAAAATACTGCTTTCCTTGGAAACAGGTGACTGTGGTGATGGGTGTTTCCTGCCAGTGACCACATTCTCCAACAAGCACACACCACATCTGTATATGCAATTCAAAGGATATCTCAAGTACTTGAATTTCCTTTATCTGTTTCAATTGTACTTCAAAAGCATTTACACGCAGAAAAAAAGTAATGCAGGTATCCCTGGCTGTGACATGTTGTCTTCAAAAATATTACTCAGACAAGGTATATTTCTCATAAATTCTATGATCTATGATCTGAATTCTGCCTGCATTTTCAAGAAATATCCAAACCAAGTTAAATGAGGAACCAAAAAATAAAAGTAATGAAAACAGTTTATGGGAATTCTACACTAAGGAATTTTATCTAATTTATTCACCTGGAAGCCTGAAGCCAACAAGTAGTGAAAAATCATCAAGATTAGCTACTTAAATAAGTATGTACAGTGGAAAGCACCTTAACAAGAATCATTCTCCTTTTCTTGCTTTGGATATAAATTCTTGAAAATGCTCACCTTCAGTTCATTCTGACTCTTTGCAAAAAAAAGCAAACACAAAATAATAAAACATTGTATGTTTCCAACAGGAAATTTTTATGAAAACACCAGTAGCAGACGAGAATTGTAATTAACGATGTACTGACCCACAAAGGAAGCTCTGAACAATTGTCTTGGCAGTGCAACTTTTGCAAAGCAACTAAAATCCTGCCTGAAGAAAGGGCTCGAGCCCGTGCAGGTATTGATACATCAATAATACGCCACGAGTGGCAGTAGAATAACAGACATCAGTTAAGAAAAGAAAAACCACACGTGGCTTAATAGTCACCCTCTGAAGGAAACTGAAAGCTCTACAAAAAAACAGAAAAAGCAGTCTGCTGCCTTCCCTGCTCTCATAAATTTTTACTGTCCAAACTCAAGCTTGGGGTACAACATCATTTTTATTTTTCACACAAGAAATCTTGTTTGCAAGTACAGCATGAAGGTAGGATGAAATGATGTTGGTCGTTGGAATGTGCACAACTTATTACCACCAGAAATGGATTATTATCTGAAAAAATATTACATAAACTGTTTGTCTTGTATATAGAAAAATCTATAACAATCATAAATGCTGCTGAAATAAAACAAGAAAAACACACCAAGATCTTGTTTAATGAAAGGACTGTCATGAAAGATATTTTCCTATCCTGGAAATTTATATATAGTCAAAATTTGGAAGATGCAGTTCCTTTAGCAAGGAGCTCAGTTACCATAAATGATACACATTGCCAGCCTTAGAATTCTAATTGTGTTTAATACAGTTTCATGTTGCATCAAAGTACAAAATCAATACCATTTGTCCAGCAAACAGGAAAAATGGAATCTATAAACTGCTCTTATTGAGTAATTAAACACCTATTATTGTCATGAGTGGTGAAACAATGAATTTGATCAGACAAATTTTTGTGAGAAAACACTGCAGTGATTAATACCTCCCTACGTATTAAATAAAAATGACTGCCTTTTGTGCAGTACTGCTGGCAGAAGAACAGGAATTAGAGAAGTAGTTGCCAGTGCCACAATAACAGGCTAACCTTGAACTGAACTCCTTTCCTCAAGAAATTAAATGCTGTAGCAGGACTTTAAATCCCTCCACTTAGAGCTCATTTGTGTTTCACGTAACCTGCAGTTCCTGAAGAGAACTCATTATCTTCAAAAGGAGAATCCTTTTATAATTTCTTTACAAATGTGTATATTGTTTCTACAAAAAGTATTTCATATCAGAAAAGGGATAAGAGTATTAACAGTGTAAGCAAGGCAAAAAGGCTCGTATCATTAAGACACCATTTCTACTTCCTGGGAATTCAAACGCCAGCCACAGTGGAAAAACGAATGAGAATGAGGTTAAAGAAAATGTACCTTTACAGCAAAATTTTAATCTGTTAGATTGATGCTAAACTGCCTTGGTCTTTCTGCTGCTATATGCTGTATTTCTATGTATAGACCCCCTCCCCCAATTCCCCTCTTGTAGCTTTGGCTTCCTATTTTTCTTTTCACTTAGAATGATGCACTAGGAACAACTATAGAGTACAAAAGATGAATCTATGGATGTGACACTTGTAAAGGGTAACCCTATTTCACAAGTGAGATGGGACAAAAAAGAAAGAAAAAAGGCCACAGAAGCAATAACTGCTCACTGAATTACCATTAAATTGTAAGATTTACAATCCAATGTACAGTAAGTGCATATCTAATGGAGTTTGTCCTCTAAAAGAATATAAAGTAGATCTTTGCAGCATAAGATGTATGCAGGTTATTTATTTATTTATTTGCCTTTTTTTTTTTTTTAAATTGGGGCACACAGAAAACAAATGTGCACATAAATTTCAGGATATTTATACTAATTTTTATATTAAAACTGTGTCACAGCCAACATTAAAATACGATAAATATGGTATGATTAGTAGGATATGGCTTTTTATTTTCAAAATATACTCATATTCTACAAGGAGAGATAAAAGATGACTTCAACACAGCCAGTCAATACTGCTTTCACAGATATCACTGGAGAAAGCAGATCACATTATTATAAATTCAGTTTATTGCTATGATCTACTGGAATTCAATGAAATGACTGAAATGGCTTTTGGTGGAGGGTGGCAAAGCAGCTGCTGACCATTTCCAGCATCTTTTAAACAAGAAATCTGGACAGAAGTTTCAGATCACTGCTCATTAGAGCCTTAAATCACCCACAATATTTATATGCAAATAGATAATGCAATATTAATACGACTCAGGCATGGCATTATTATTTGCAAATATTTTTGTCACTAATTTCACTAGTGTTATTCATATGAGCAAAAATGTTGCATGATTTGTTTAGAAATTATCAAAGCATGTCAAAAAATTATTTAAACAGAAACAAGCTTTTACATGACATGCTAGGCATATTATCATTATACTATCTTACCATGGAATAAATAATCATATTTTACAGGATGACTCTGGAAAATTCAAGCCTAAAAAAACAAAACTATTAAATAGACAAAGGAACTTTAGGTGGGCAAACCACTCAAACAGCAGGAAGGCAGATCACGTTCTTCACTCTTAATTTGAGTAAGTTTTATTTTCCCTAGATAATCTTCGGGCTTCCCCATTTCAGCAAACAGCATTAAAAGTTTTACTTTCCTGCCTAAAAGGAAGTTTACCTGCCACACAAATTTTCCCCTTATCTGGCTTTTACTTTAGCGGATTAAAAAGCAATGCACGAGATCAGCAACGATAGCCTTGTTCTCTCCAACCTTAGTGAATCAAGTTCACTGGAGGTGAAGCAGTGGAATTATCAGTACAAGTGGCTGTGTCATCAAAGCTTTCTGAGAGGTAGTGTATGGAAATGCCTAAACAAACAGAAGCGTAAAAGCTGTCTGTATAGGAAAGGGATCTCCCAAGGCTTTTCATTAAAACAATCCCAATTGCAGTCTCATGATGCAGCATTATGGTCTGTGAGAAATATAAAATCTTGACATTTTTCTAAATGTGAATGGGTTAAAGAACCTCTCCACGCTACAGTGAGCCTGAGAATTTCCAGCAGCTGATGAAGACCAGTTGACCACCTGATACTTTTTCAGCAGGGTGATAAAATTAAAGGATTGCTTTGATTTGCTTGAAGGATTACTTTTTATAGTTAATTGTTTAAAGTGCACAGTCTTACAAAAGGGAAAAATATCAAGAAGGTTAATGTAGAGTGAGCTAATTGCAAGCTGATTACATTGTGCAAAGCAAGAGATATTACTGGCGTTACATACCATCACAAGGACCAGCCTATTCCACCCTGCTGCTGCAGCAAACAAGCTGATTTGCTAACAAAGTGGTCAGCTCGGGCACTTGCACAGCATCTCGGTAGGTCCACAGGCGACTGCTTCCCATGCAGAGAATCTCAAGCTCCATTTTCCAATCTGATTACACGGCTCCTTATTCCAGCAGCCTTAAACCTTCATGGCAGTTTACCAACATTTTCATCACTTTTTCTTTTACAAAGCAAAAGAACTGATAAGCTCTCAGGTACCCGGGATTTCATAGTCGATGGCTGGCAGGCAGCCAGCTTCCCTCACAGCACAAATGTTTCGTGCCACAATGCAAAAAGCACACTGAATTTAACAGATAGCACAGAACTATTAGAATTTTGCAGTACGTACAAGCAGGCAGCATGTTCCTGTCTTTGCAGATGCAGACAGCTCCGTTTAGTCGCATTTATAACATGTCTACACCCGAAAAGACGGGCTAAAAAAAAAAAAAAAAAGGCAGAGAACAAATGAAGACAGAGCACTGTCACTAACTCAATGGCACTACAAATGTACACCTAAGTTACTGAATTACAAAGCTGCCAGATTACCAAGAATTAGAGACAGTTCTAGTAACTTTTGATAAAAACTTAATTTAAGAAAAAGGAAAATAAGTCTTCAGATTGAATAAAGTTGTTGGAATTAAACTGCAGCATTATTTTCATCCTAAAACAGATGCAAAAAAAGAGACACTACTTTGCCACATGAAATGCCTACATATCGCATTAAAATAGCCACAAGATATACACGGGTTCACTGAAGTCACCAGCTTAGAAATACCACTTGAATGATGAAAGAACGAAAAGACAATTCGCATTGGCAAATGTGAAACAGCTTTTTAAAAGGCTTATTCTGGTGTATATCATGCACTGTCTAAAGACCTGAGGTACACAGGAAGAATTAATATATAAACATACCTATACTTATGTACATGTGAAGAAAACAACACACTGCAGAATGAAAGTTCTGGAAAGAGATTATCCTATAAATCTCAAGGATTTCAGCAAAAAGAAATCCACTAATAAACACGGGAGAAGTGAACTCCCTTCTTTTTGCTCAAAGACATTGATAGGAAACCAGCAAGTTTTTGCTCATACCCCCACCAATTGCCCGCGTGCTGTTGGCGTAACGCCCCAAAAGCCTGCGTGGAACTCACACTGCACAACGCGAATTTACAGATAACCATTCGCCCACCTCCCCAAGCAAACGTTTTGAACACCAAGTGGACCAAACTGAAACCCGAAGGAATAAGGCCCATGAAGTATTCTTACAACAAACGCAGTTTCGCATTTCGTCACTCCTACGGTAAGGGTGCAGGGGCGGAAAGGCGGAGGGCAAGACAGTGAGCTATGGAGCAGGGGGGAAAAAAAAAAAGGAAAAAAAAAAAAAAGGGGGGGGGGGAAA
>VXAV01011790.1:263630-278682 GCA_013399715.1 Alectura lathami
GGGGGGCCCTGGCCCCGGCGGGGCGGGCAGCTGGTGCCGCCGGCAGGGCCGTGCTGAAGCGGGGGATGCTCGGCCTCCCCGGTCGGTCTCTGCGTGTGTAGTTGTAGACGTGCACCCGCGCGTGCGGCTCTGCAAATGTTGACACGGTTTTGTGGAGACGCACGGAAACTGGCTCCCCTGCAGCCCTGCGTAGAGCCAAAATATTCCGACCCCAACTCTCCTCCTCTGCACGGCTGCAGGTTTATACACGTGCACGGGCAGGCTGCGTATGTGCATCCTGTACACACGTCATTTGCTTACACCATGTGCAAGCAGCTTTATCTTTAAAATTACACATCCTCTGATAAAATAAAAACCACATTTTAACCAGCTTCCAAGATCAACACATTATTCCCATGAACACTTCCTAGTGAACTATTTGTTTCAACTGCAAGGCTTGAGAGGGTTTGCTGCTGGTAGATGCAGGTTGGGGATTGCTTTTTTTTTTTTTTTTTTTTTTTTTTTTTNTTTTTTTTTTCTCTTTCTTTCTTTCTTTCTTTCCCCTTTCCCTCCCTTTTCTTTTTTCTCTTCCCCTCTATGATTTATTGGACGGTGAACAAACCCACTTAAACTATAGTTGTCCATATGAATCACTAATTTTCATGTTTCTAATTAAAATGTAAACAGTGTAATGAAGACATCAAGTTTTTAGGCAAATGTCTCTTCCAGTGCCACTTGGGGTATGGTAATTACTGAAGCAGATCTATGGATGCTCCCGAATCCTCTACAAGTCCAGATTAAAAGCATTACTGCTAAACCTTGCTTTTTACACTAGGGAATTGTGTTCTCTAACCTATTCCCAGTTTGCTTACAGATGCATATCTGTACAAGCCTTTATAACTACTCATTAAAAAAAAAAAAAAATCAAAATAGAAGTTTATCACAGAAATTGAACAGTTTGTGAGGGGAAAAAAAAAAGTGATTTCATTTAAAATAAAATTTGATTTCACTTCTGTGATTACACATAACTAGCATAGTAAAACCTGTGGTGAAAACTTATCATCTTAGTGATTCCTCCAGAAAAAGAAAAATAGATTAGGCATTACTAAGAGAATTTTTTTTTAAAGCCTAAATGATATGTCAAGCCTGTATTAAAATTCCTATTGTCCCAAAATGCTTGTTTCACAGTCAATTAATTTAAAAATATATTAATCAGGAAAACATTAATTAAAAAAAAATCCATTCACTGAGAAAAAAATGTAAATGCCCATTCCAAATACAAAATGCTTGATGTGCAACTGAAAGTCTTTTGTCATATTTATTCCAGCCTTTATGTCTGTATCTGAAATTTGTCAGAATTTATCCTAAAGCAAATGACCTCTCCAGCATTTACCGAAGGAATACAAGTCCTCTCCTGCTTACAATTGTTAATTGAGCCTGTCTGCTGCAGCATCTCTTCCCTCTCCAAATAAGCCAGGATACTTGTTTTACATATTTACTGCCACGCACTTGAACAGTCCTCTGTTTTATATAATACTGGGGGTTCCCCCCTCCCTTCTGGAAGCTTTTCTTTTTTTTTTTTTTTTTCTCCTGTACAGCAAGTAGCTAAAGCTGCAATCCACAGTGATAGAAAGCATCTAAAATGCCTAGCAGAGGATTTTCTCCCTCCCTTCTTGTACTCAAAGTCCATATTCTGACTGGTATGGCCAATTTTCATGTTATTTTTACATAAAGGCTAGACAAGCATGGCTGTGCTGCTAACCTGGATCGTGAAGATGAGAGTGCACAGGATGTATGCATGCCTATGTGCATGTGCTCGTGCATAAACATTTTAGTGGGTGGTCCACCGTTTCAGTTTAATTTTACCAGTAAAGTACTGTATACAAACATGTGAATACTTCTCAGTAGAAAAAACACACATAGGATTTCAGATTACTTCAAATCATTGAGCATGTTGTCCCTCAAATCATAAATGCCTTAGCAGAATAAAACAAAACACAACACTATTTAGGCATTTCCTTCAAATGTATTGTTCCAGCAAAATCCGGTTTAATTGGACAAATAGCATTTTAAAGGCTAGTGTTTCATAATATGGTACTCCTGAAAATGATGGGGGGTTGCAAGTGAAAACATTGCTCTCATTTTGCTTCGTGCTTAAGAAAAAAAATTACACACACACACTCACACATGCTAAACATTTTTTTTTCCTTTATGGATCAAGACAATGGGGAAATCTTATGTCTTCACACCAGTTCCAAGGCCACACTAATCAGGTGTAATTTTTAATGAACACTGACTGTTTGGTGCTCATTCAAGGTATTTCATTAGGAGGTTATTCATTTAAAATAAATGTTTCAACCATATCAAGCTGTAACCTTTCTTGAAATGTAAATGAATGGTTTAAATGAGAAGATTAATACAGAAGGGATGTTCCAATTCCAAGCATGGCATGCTATGTATTTTTAAATTTGTCTATGCCAGATGCTGTCAGTCAGAACAAAAAACTGTCCAAGCAGACAATCTGTGCGTCTGAATGTTGATCATGTTGGAAAGTAAAGGGGGAGGGGGGAGAGAGTGTGTCAAGGATTCATGGTCCTTCATCTTTGCAGTAGAGCAAACACGTCTCTCAGTATAACGACAGACAGCTGCTTCCACTTTCTAATGTGCCCTAACTTAGATCACTGAAAGAATTGTCAGCACTCAGAGAAACACACAAAGATAACACAGCCAGCTGCCATGAAGGGGGAAACAGCACAGCTCAGAAGAAATGGGATTTGTTCCATTTGCATGATGCTGGCTCCCTTGGGCCCCTTTCTTTCAAATCCAAAGCACAAAAGACAACACTTAACATATTTGCTTAAAGATGACAACCTCATGTTGATTTCATTTGGATGTAACAGTGTCAGGATTACAGATATAAGAATATATTATATCTGTAACAGAGACTGACAAATGTATCCATCAGTGAAACTGTCTGATTCATCTGCTTATACAGCCATTTTACCATCCCAAGGGTGCCATCTAAGTAGTAACTTTAGAAGACTGAAGGTCTAATTTTATTACACCACATTTCAACCTACTAAACAATATTATTTCTAAAATAGATCATTTTTATTGGAAGTCTCCCTGATGAAAAATCCAGTAGACACCGGAGAATTTATGAACTGTATGGGTCCTTTGAACTCAATATACTGCCCATTTTAAGCAACTTTCCTTATATACGACCAAAACCTAAGCTCAAATATCTGAAATTGAGTTAAAAAACATGGATGATAATGGGAGCTATTTTAATATTACATCACAGCCTGTCGCTGTTGGACTATCTGCTGTTTGGCAGTCCGTCACTATGCAGAGTGCTTTACCACATCCTTGTTACAGTTCTGCATCAACAGAATAGTTTCCTCAGTAGAAACTCTATGAATAATTACGGCCCCTCGATACACTTTGACCAGCTAGGCAATGTAATTTTTGGTTGAGGTTTTCACTGGGCAGTCTAAAAGTCACACAGAAGGCACCGAAAGCCGAACGCCCTGGTCCTCACATCACGGTGCAGCTGCAGAAACAGAAAATCAAAGGAAAGGGCGCGCGCGTGTAGGATCGTCTGTCTGTGTGGTTTTATGGACCGGCCTCTTTTTTAATCAGATGAAACAATTAGGCTGTGGTTACAGGCCGGCTTCAAATGCATTACACTGAACTGTCTGAAGGTGAAAGCCTCCCTCCCTCTGCCACCACCAAGTGACTCTGCAGAATGCTCCCACCACGCTGCTTTGTCTGGAGGAACTCAGACTGCTTGTTGCTATCTGCTGCCACCAAGAACTGCATTGCAATTCACTAGATTGAAGTTGTTTTGTAAAATGGAGTTAACTGCTGTACGTGGAATTTCAGCACAGCAGATGGTTACCAATCATTATTTTCAATTTGTTTAGTTTCACGTAATGGGGCTGGCTGGGAGGAGCAGTGAGGACAGGAGCGGGGAGAGGAGCGAGGTGAGGAACTCCGGCTCACTCTGCAAGTAGTGCTAGATGGCATGGTGTTAAAAGGAGGTAAAAAAGGCTCTGCACTGAACTGGAACAAAGCTAAGCAAAAAAAAAAAAAAAAAAAAAGTTTTAAATCAGATTTTTTATTTTTCATTCTATAAAGCATACGACATTTAAAAGGGAGCACTTATTGATCAATTTGTGCCCTGTTCAAGAGTTAGCTTACATTTTAAATATTGGAAATGGACTTTAAAGTTTCCAAAGGTAAATTGTCTCTGTTCACATTTTGCCATCATTCAAGTTTAAATCACTCTATACTATAAGTGGTTCGGTTGTTGAACTGGAAATGGAAAAGGAACCATTTATGGACAAGTGCACACGAACAGAAATTAAGCTGTAAATATCTGGGCTGGGCCATTATTGTAGTCCAGAAACATCTGGGGCTGAAGCCCAGGCTGGGCCCCACTCCTTCAGTGTTCAAGTAATTGCTTAGATGATTTATAACTCACTGTTTCTGTTAAGAATGGCTTAAAGAGAAATTTGGAGCCTGAATTCTAAGATGATCTTCAAGGCTTTGCTTTTGCTTTCATTTGCTCAGGAAGGAAAAATAAATAAATAAATAAATCCTTTGCTATTTTTCCCCCTTCCTATGTTTAAGAGATACAATGTTCCACTGGGGCAAAATTCACCCCTTTCTACATTCAGACCAAAGGCACGACACAGGCGGACACATCCCCTTCCAGTGACAATATTGAAGAAGACCGTTCCTTCAGCTTACATTTGAGTTGCTCAGTGCTTCCCACCAAAATTCGCTTTGAATCATTTTTCCCATATAACTACTTAACTAAATTCCTATGAACTATATCAATACATTGACAGCATATTCTGTTGTCCCTGCTATGCTGATCCATCTGAGAGCCAGTCTGGCTCTGCTCTGTGCTGTCACATACCCCCGCCAGCAGCCCAGACCACAGCCACCTCACAGGGATGCTCCTGGCCTCCCCCCTCCATTAGCACAGCCTGAACCCCTTGGCTGCCAGAGCAAGCTGTAAAAGGCAGGCATTTGGCAGAGCTTGGGATGTTGGTTTTTGGAGGACAAGAAGAAGAGAAATGCTTGTTCTCTCCCCAGCAGAACAGCAGGGACAGTCTCTGACCATAAACCACTCTGGTATCGAGAAACTTGGTTAAGACTGGCCAGACAACCTACCTGTATTTCCACCTCTTTTCTGTCATGCTGAAAGCTCATTCTAAGAGTACCCGTAAGCCTACAAGGGTGAGGTTTGTAAGGGGACCAGCCACACAGCCCTCCAGGGGTTGCACAGCCTTCTTGTGTTGAGGTTTCTGCATGTTGGGCAGCTCGCTGAGCGAAGGAACAGCCTGGGCATGCCATGGAGGAAGTGACATCCTAGCAACTGTCCCAGCCCCTTGGGGAAAAGCAGATTAGATGAGTGACAAAGCAGTGCCACCATTATTTCTCCAGGAAGTTAACTATAATTTGGCATGTCCACAGATAGTGCTTCATCTTAGAAATGTTTCTCCCCTTCATGTCCATAAACTATGATACACCAACAAAAACTCAGACATTACAAGGCAACAGAAAACTTTGTGTATGGGGTTGCATCAGCCTAGGAACACATTGAACAAACCTTCCAAACTGCTTACTGGTAAACTTCCCGAACAGAATTTGGTCCAGTATCACCATACACTTCATAAAGCAAATAGCTTTTTATTTTTTTTTTAATTACTTTTAAAGAAAAGGTCAGAAAGCTAAGTAGGAACTGAGCACCAATCTCCCAATTACATACCTACAAAATAAACAAAACCAATCCCCATAACTTTTGCTGGATTTTTCTTTTTCTTTTTTTTTTTCTTATGTTGTACAGAAATGTAGAAACTCAGCAATGCAGTTCAGCTTCAAAGGTCAACAATGAATGTGTTGCTAAAATCCTGCATTTATGCAATTAAGAAGCAGGTTTGCCCAGAGGAACAGGGTTATCTGTACCACTACACTGAGGACTCAATGCAGTCATCAGCAGGAGATACTTTTCTCCTCCCTAAGTGTACATGCTCCAAATACACTTCAGTTTGAACTGGCCAGGTAATATTTAGAAGTGCTTAGGCAGAAAGTAAGGTAAACCAGTACACTTTAGGAAGGGTTGTACACTTGGTTAATGACCATGTATGCATCAAAATTTTCTTACATATAAATTTTTCCCTAAACACCAATATTCACATTCTTAGACCAAAACTAAACTATGGATTGAGACGTGGGTAGTTGCTTACTTTCTGGCACCAAATCTAAGAATACTTGCTCTTTTGTTCTACTGCAATACATCTAATGAAAAACTGAAGCAGACCCTCAGATTCATCTGAATTATTGGAAGCTTTCTGATTTCTAATGGTGATATACTGTAGGAGAGAATCATGGTCAAACATTTGAACTGGAGAACAAGTCTGACTTCACATAAATATCAGCGTTAGTAACAATGGCCCACAGGAGAACAAAAAAGTGCTATATGGCATTTCACAAGATGTGCAACATGGAGTCTTGCGACCGAACCTAGGCCACTGGAGTAAACTGGGCTTAATCCACCTTAATTTTCCATCTAGATTTCAGTACACAAGAAGTTTTAGTACCTAATTTTGCAAGTCTATAGTATTGTGGGCTAGCTTCTATAGTCTTCATTACAGCAAAGAGCAGTGTGTACCTATAAAACGATTTCCAGGATGCAGCAAAGAAGTAACTGTAATTTACCGCAAGCAACTGAAGCTCGTGAACATACCGTAGTGGACTGGAGCCTTTGTGTTCATAAAGAGCATTAATGAAGGAAAAAAAAAAATCACAAATACAAAAGCTCTCCTCCAGATTTAAAAAAGGAAAAAAAAAAAAAAAAAAAAAAAAAAAAAAAAAAAGGAAAGCAAAAGCAAGCCACTAGAGCAAAACTCCAGGAAGAATGGGAAATACACCTAGAAATTTCATTATGCAACACAAATGGGATTCTGCCTGTAGATGTTAAGACTTCAGACGATGACTGCGCAGCTGGGATCTGGCCAGGCAGGTTGCTGCCCTGCCCTCTAGAGGCTGGGTGTCTGCCCAAGGGATTTTACAGATGGTAGTAAAATACAAAGGAAGCTACAGAGGAACTAGATCTGTAAGCAATGCTTTCTCCTTTAATTTTTTTCTTAAGCATATTTTACGTACTCTAAGACAACGTAAGTATTAATACAGCAAACCAAACCTCTAAAGGATTCCTGTCAAGTATAAATACATGCATAAACACAAGATATAATTGAAAAAGTCTTTTCTTAATGAGCTCATGGGTGCTTTGGCACAGTGCATAAAATGTACATTTGAAATTTTAAGATGATATATCAGTTCCCACAGTTGAGCTTTGGAATTTAAATTTAAAGAAAAAAAAAAAAAAACTATCCAGCATCAGTTCAGATTCAGGTTATTCGAACTAACATGGAGCCACACCCTACCAATAGCAATAAATTTTCTTACCACCCACCTGTGTAGTCATGTAGGGTGGATCTTTTTAAATATAAAAACAGCTCAGTGTTTGTGGGTTTTTTTTGTTTGTTTGTTTTGTTTTGTTTTTTTTTAAAAAGGGTCAAACTTTGCTTTGGCAGTAGGCAAAAAGCTCTAATTCACCTAGTCAATCACACATTAGTTGAAACACTGCCCACAGAGCAGTTAATGGTGCAGCCCAACAAGACACCACCACGTGGAATTTGGTGTACAAATGCAAGTGTATGGCTTTTCTTTTTTCTTAAACCGCATGTGATTTTTATCTTATTAGCTTAGTAATGACAGCAAGCGAGTCTTATTACAGCTAACTAGGAAACAAACTTGCTTGTCTGGAGTCCAACACTGAACTACCCATGACACTTTAGAAACGTACACTAGTAAATTATGTTGCAACATAAAAGAAATTCCTCCTGAATGCAGTTATCCAGTAAGAAACATGGATATACAAGGTTTCCCTTCTTCCAGTGTCTTTTCACCACCTAATGAACACATTAACAGCTATTCAGTCTCAGTCTTTTGCTTAAAATATGCACAAAACAGGCCAATTTGAAACTGGTTGGCATACAGAGCAAAAAGAAACAAGACAAGGAAAATAGTTATTTTCACCTCTAAAAGGATAGTTAAGTGATAAATTAACATCATTAATGCAAACCTCATTATTGCAACTACACAATACTATCGTGCCCATTCGTACTTAATTTTCTTGTGGAAATTACATTACACAACACAGCATATAATCGGTTCTGATTGGGGTAGGAGAGAACCAGTCGTTAACTATGACTAAAATGACCAGTTTTCCAGTGCAGTTGTCTTCTAATTAAATCTAAGTGTGGAGCACACTCACTGAGATATGCTGTAATGATTTGCTTGGAAGTATTTTTCCCTTTTGTTTTTTCCCCTCTGTTTATCAGACTACCTTACATCTTTCAAAACCAGAGCAGGAAAAAGCCCCACCGCGCTCTGGGCAGATGCCACGAAGGCCGGCATTACTCACCACCCCGCCGCCCACACCCAGGAGCGCAACTCAGCTCCCCCTTAGCTCTTCCCACTAACAGGTACGCGCTCACGAGCTCAGAACAGCACCTCAGTTGCTATTTCAGAAAGAGAACTTCTTAACGACAGACCAGACTGCCATTTTATTAGCAGGAAAACACACACGGCTGCAGCGCTCGGTGCCGCAGCAGGCGGTGGTTCGAGGCCTGGTGTTGCACCGACAAGTAAGGCCTGCAGAGCGCCCAGGAGCAGTTTCTCCTCAGCTTACAGTTAGCATTTTCTATAAGATCAGACCTAGAGAAGAAATAACTCATTATATCAGACTGTTATCTTTACAGTGGTGGAGGACACAACAGATTATAGGTGATTATAGGTCCGATTCTAGCCGGGAGACGGAACCATGCACAGCCAGGATGGCACTGCTCCCTCACGGGCCCTGCATTCCCCCAGTTGTGGATGGCAAACACAAAGTGCCCACGGGGCAGGACGCAATGGAGGCTGCAGTGGGGCCAGTGGGCAGGGAGGGAGCATGGGGCAGCTCTGAGAAACCAGGAGCCCATGGCCCTGCAAGGCCTGGTGCAAATAATGGCAGCGCAAATTGAGGCCCCAGGGAACCGGGAGCGCACAGGCGAGCTTTTGTTCGCCAGACCCCAAAAGGTATGTGGGAGATATGGGGGGTTGTTCCCATTCAAATAGCATATGTATTTCTAGACCTGAAGATAAGCTATTCTGCTCTGTTTATTGTGTGGCCTTGCTGATCTGACACCTGGTAGGAAAAATGTTTCTCCTAGGCAGCATAGTGACAACTATTTAATGTGATGATTATCTGCTACTGTATGCAGCACTCCCATTTACTTCCCTTCACAACTTCTGGACAAGGAATAAAGCAACAAATCCAGTGTAATACATCTCACAGGAAAAAAAAAAAAAAATTAAAATAAAGTAAATTAAAGTAAATTAAAGTAAAATAAAATAAAAGTATAGTGGGGGCTGGGAGGCAGGAAGCAATGGTAAGAAAGAAGAGCACAGCTAGAAGTCATTTGAAGGCATGCAACCTTTCTATGTAAACACAGCAGCTAATTAGTATGTTGTGATTTTAAAACACTTTTTATTATTATAAAGCAAAATAGAATTTTGTACTAAAAAAATAATAAATTTTATTCTGAAGTCTTCAAGGCAGGTAGACAAAACTGTAGGTATTTACAAGCATCCCCCGTCCCCACACACATGCACAGATATAAAATTGGGTTACTTCTCTGTAAATAGGCTTAGCTCCTGTAAATATATCTCAGGATTTTAGGTGTACTTTTTCACACTGTAAGATTTCTATACAGAACCAGTTTAATCTAACTCCCTCTGATTATTATTAGAAACTCATTATTTGAGGACATCTATCTTTACAGTAACTATGCCGCCATTAAGGAGCACAATGCCCATAATTGTTTAAAAAAGCCATGGGGGGTGGGGGAAGGGAGAAGAGGATCAGGAGGAGGGAGAAGGTAAGGAAGGGAGCTTTTGCAGTTAGAGTAGCAGCATCTACTCTGCATTTTGCCCATTTGAACATTTACCCATTAACAAACTAAGTTTAAAGTTTCCTCCATCCAAAATCACAAATGAGTCACTCATTACACTTTTACGTAACACGCGTATTTTTGTCCTGATGAATTTAAAATGTGTTCTTACAACTACCAGGAAAAAACAAAAAGCCCTATCTACTCTATTACACAGCACTGATACATCAAAAGAGAAAGACTGCAGCATTTAGTATACAGCTAATGCCTACCATTTTCTGGGGAAAACTCCATATAACCCACCCTCAGCTGGTTTGTAAGATTTGTTGCACACCTTCATATTCAAAGTCCTACAAGCTGCAGAGACACAGTGTCCCTGATGGCAAAGCACCCAGAAGTGGCAGCTGAATGGCACTCCCTGGGATGCAGTGCTCCGTGATGATATCTCGACCACTCAAGTTGCAGCTGTTCGGCCAGCTCTGAAACTGGGAAGAACACTGACTTGAGGTAAAAACTACTGCCGCTAATGAGTGACAACGACTTCCACTATCTCTAAACAGCTGACATCTTTGGAGAAAAATAAATATGTGTGTTTGTCAATTGTTCCAGACATAACAAAATATCTTTCGTTAGTGGTGAATGCTCCACAGGAACACTGGTGTCAGTTTGTCCAGCATTCTGCACCATATGGATAATCTCCCTACTGATGGAAGAAATACCACATTGTAACTCTTTGAACATTTGCAACTAGTGAAAATTTTAAACATGTCATTAACTGAGGTGCCGGTTACTCACAGCCTCTACAAGCACATAATCAAATAGGTTTTACCTGCAATTAACTTTTAAAATAAATAAATAAATAAATAAATAAATAAATAAATAAATAAATAAAAAGCTTCTTGAACTTCTTAACTACCCATTTCCCAACACAGACACATTGCATACAGGCAGAAAGATGTGCCTTTGATATGACTGTTGTGATGGTAAACACTAGGGACCAAATGGGGAGAAGTTCTTCATGCTGCTCTTTACATGGCATTTATCGAGTTCCAGCTTCAGCTCTACAAACACTAGTATTAATCTGGAGAAGAGATAAAATTTCTCAGCTGAGTACCGCATCATCAGCAAAATTAATGTTAACACTGAAGTTTGTAAATGGAGATCTGAAAAACACACCAACGTTGTAGCACAAAGAACTCCAGCACGGGACAGGCATATGAAATGAAATGGATGAAAGTCAAAGTACAAAATGAAAATCAATGATTAGAAAAGGTTAATGGCTGCATGAACAGTTTCCAAAATATAGTTATTGCAGCTTTTATCAAAGGCAGAGAGTAAGAAATAAAAATTATCAGAAATTCTATAAAGACATGAAAAATTACTATCTTTAAAATACAGTATCTGCCTGATATTTATGGTACATTCAATACAGCACTAGCACACATATGTAGTTAATATAAAGCTGCAGATCTAACAACAGGAACCTCAAAAATAGACTTTGTATATTCAGTATGCATTCAGCTAAATAGGTAGCAAATTTACAGTCACCTTCCACATTAAAAATAACACTTTTGCTAGCTTCAACACAGTAATTTTCTGACTGCCTGGTGATATCCAGTTCACATATTGTCACAGGTGACTTTAACCCTATCTTACTTTCATAAAAACCAAAACACACAGTTTTCATTTTGAATTTCTCTATTTTAATCAGGTGTATTGCTTATCAGTTAAGTTTGTAGCTCTTCGTACTTATTTTAAATACAACAATTTTGTATAGTGCGGGAAAGGATTCATAAAGTATATGGTCCAAACTGAGTTTGCACGCAACAACACTGCACTATTCTTTTAGAGCTGCCAGAGGAAACAGAATTGTATTCATTTACCAAGAATGTATTTCTACAATACCATATATAGTGATGTGGTCCACAAATGCCAACAACAAGGGACTGAAAATAGGATCAATTCTTTTCCTTCTCAGAAACAATCTTGTAAGCATCTGAGTTCCCAAAGACATAAAAGAATAGTTACTTTTCTGAGATCTTTTGATATCGCTCTTCATGGCAGAGCTATCCATGAGTGATAGCAGAAATCTCTTTTGAAAGTAAATGGTGCACCTTCAAGTGTGTTCAGATACATCTTTGCTGTTCTTTTCTGTGTTTCTCAAGTTTTACTTGAAAAGGATGCTTGATTTTTTTAAATTTGGTTTAGGTATCACAATGGGATACCTTATATCAGTCACTGCTTGCAAACCTTATTCTTCCAGCACAGAATCTAGCTGTTTCTTTCTGTGTCAACACAGGAGGCTGAAGTAATCAGACAGGTCTAAAGAAGACGGGGGACGTTAACCTGTGCTTTCTCAGAATCTCTGATGAGTAAGTTCCTACTTTCAACGTGACCATGCTGAGCCGTAAGGTATATAAATAGCTACTTTTCATCTAAAAGCACAGCGATCACAGAGGCTTGTATAGCAGGGCTATCAGTTCATAATATTCTAAATGTCAATATTGATACTATTGTCAAGGATTCATCATTTCTGCATATAACTTAAACCTTTCCATCCACCCTCTGCTGTCATTCAGTAATATAAAATAATTGTTGGCTCTTCCTCTCACCACGTCTCCAAAAGAAACACACACACTGTAACATCTGTTCTGCTCTATAGGAATATCTTTACAGCAGCACAGTTCTCATAGTTTTATTAAGCGATAATTCAAGCTCACTGTATAAATGCTTTTTATTAATGACTTGCTTGCATGCTACAATGGAGAATACAGAAGGAGGAAAAACCTCTCAGAGGAAAGTAGGGATGTTATTTGCAACATATTAAAAGGCAAACAACAGTTGTTCTAAATAAATCAGGGAAAAGGAGAAAAAAAAAAAAAAAAACTTGAATGAAAGCACAAAGATACTCTCCTGCCACAAACCTCTGTAATCCACCAGTTCCATCCCCTTCTCCCATCTCCTCTCAATATTCATTTTTAAATTCCACTCAGATTAGCAGGAATTACACAAACATGCATTAATATGCCCCTTAAGTATTTTATCAAACTGAGGATGAAAAACAAAAGTTTAATTATGACCCATACCAGAGAATCACTCATCAGACCCTGCTTAATTAGATGTGAGACAGCTATCTTAGATCATGAGGTTTGACCACAGTATGCTCTTATTGCAAATAAGATTGCTGAAACCAGTTTATCATCACCAAACTATAACCAGCATGACACATGCGCACGTTCAAAAACTCTCCCACAAAATAAATTGTGGCACACTTCCTCATGCATTGAGCAATTCATTTACAGAAAACAAACCATTCTCTCTAACGGAGTGCATGACACATTAAAAGTAAAATAAGAAAGGGTTAAACTCATAAGAAAAGTCCAAGCAACACATGATTTTCAGACCTGGAGCAAAAACGGACGTGCATCACCAAGGTTTGCTATCATATCAAAACAATCTCAGCATTTTTCTCCATATCACTTTAAAGATATCTGAAATGTAACTAAATACACTAGCAATAGCTGCTCTATACTTGAAAAGAACAGAAAGATTATTTTCTCAGTAACAGTTAAATAATATGACTAGCAATTGCTACTTCAATGTTTCATGGCACATTAGACTACACACTTAATAGCATATTATAAAAAATAAAAAATTAAAAAGCAGCAAGTGACATAACAGTCATCCATAGTTGCACTATTTTGAATTATAACTGAGACAGACAAAACTTTTTTCCAAATGCAGAACAGTTTAAAGAACACAAAGTTTCATTCCATGATTTAAATACAGTAACGCAAGGCTGTTCTTTCTATTGTGCAAATACCAGAGCTGTCGCAGGAAGGCGTGTTGCTTGCACGAGGATCCAGGCAGCTCAGCATTATGATACGTTTGACAGGTACCGTTACTCGCGCTGGAGGAACAGGCACACAGTGTTGCTATTACCATGCTGCGCGTGCACCTCATAGCAAGGCCACCCAGCCAAAGGGAAGCACGTTCTCATCCCAGCCGCCTCTGCATGCTCGCAGCCAGCCTCTGCACATCGCCCATCCTCGCACCTTCCCCTTCCCGCGCCGCCCTCTAGAAGCCCCATTGCCTTCCCAGGTTCTCCAGTTCGGGTAACCAAGCCTGACCAACTGTTTCTCTTTCCAGCTTGCCCTCACTTGTCACACAGTTAGACCAACATCAACAGGTATTTAGAAGCCACAGTAGCGAAGTCCACTTGTATTTACCAGGTTGTTCCAAATACAAATTATCTTCTGAGAAACATAATACACATGCAGGCGCTCTCCTTAACATGCTGATCAGGGGGGTGGCAGGTACAATTATTAAAGGACTGAGAGCCTTAGATTTCCTCTGACCTCCATTACAGCCTGGGACTCTCTGCTCCTTGAAGGATAAGATTGTATTTGTCGAACCCCCGGTAACATATTGCAAGTGGATTTTCTCTCTCTTCTGCATTAGCTATCGTCTTTTAAAGGAAAGCAGTTTCACTAAGGGAGATGTATATGTTGTTCTGAGATTCAGAGCTTTTTTTTTTCTTAAAAAAAAAAAAAAAAAATCCTAAGGATTTTTAATGCTTGCATTTCTCTCACACTCTATAAAAATATCATTGACATAAGGTGAAAAGGTCACATGCCTCATAGAAATGGAGCCAAATGCTCCAGTATGGTTCTTCACCTAGAAAATATCCTTATATCTAATTCCATTTATTGGAAATTTTTTATTATTATTATTTTAGCAACAAAAAAAAAACTCCAGGCCCTTTCCCAGCATAGAGTTCCCTGAAGTGATCTTTCCCATAAGGAAGATAAGTTTTCACTTAGAGGATAGCATCTCTAGCAGCAAGAGTTTAATACTCTGCAACAATATCGGGGATACGCAATCCTGAATTTACAGCTGTTCAAATTACTTTTATAGCTATACTGTTCATTTTGGATCAGATGCTTATCTAAAATTCCATATATTTTGTTAGCCATAATATCTGATTTTAAACAGCCTCCAATAAGCCAAAGAACAGTGCTAAAAAAAAAAAAAAAAAAAAAAAAAAAACAAAAAAAAAA
>VXAV01011790.1:299180-323518 GCA_013399715.1 Alectura lathami
TTCTGTATTTTGCTACAAGAAAGTTTTATCTGAAATTCCCAGTCAGCTCTGTGACTCAGCAAGTCCTTCTTATATCGATTATGAGGAACAGAACTAAGCAGAAACCTGGTGGTATGAGTGCGCTAGTTGTAATAAAATACTCTTTAAAGTTCCCCCATGAGTACAAGAATGCCTTTTAACAAGCCCAGCCGTACATGGGCCAACAAACCTATTCTAGGTGTATTACTGACATCCACATTCCCCACTCTGTCTCATCTACAAAGTCCAAAAAGGATCATAGGGTAATTCAGGTGTGCAGAGACCTCAGAAGTTCTGAGTCCATCCCTCTGCCCAAAGCAGGGCCAGCTATGAGATCAGACCAGGTTGCTCACACTTCAGCCAGTCTGGTCTTGAAAACCCCCAAGGATGGAGACTGAACAGTCTCTCTGGGCAACCTGTTCCAGACCTGGGCTGTCCTCACGGTCAAGTTTCTCTTCATGTCCAGTTTGACCATCTCAATTCAGTTTATGGCTGTAAAAGATTAAAAGATGCCTACAACATATCACAAAACCAAATAAATGCATTTTGTTTGTAGACCTGGCTTTCTCTAAAGGGTTTATTGTTTAAGAGTTACTTTTAAGTGTGCATGTTGTAACAGTACATCATGGTGGGTTAAATTTGAAGGTATTTATTCAGTTCTCAAGCAAACAACTAGCATAAGGGATTGAGAAGCAGTCCAGTTTCTTAGCTGCCATTTTGCTGCAAATTTTTATTTCTGTTTGTCTGTTGTTTAAAACCCCTGGATTTATTCAATAGCTCCATTTTTACACATGTGAAAAAACCAACGTCAAGAACAAGCCTGGAAAGCACTGAAAACACAATTTAAAAAATGTGACTGACTTTGTCCTGACAAATACATGGTGGACAAACACTGTTTCCCCGGAGCAAATACCTCATCAGGTTGTAACTTCCTCATCTGCACTTGAAGCGATTTTGTGAGACGTACAAGCTGTGACCAAACACAACACAGAGGCACAGGAAAGCTACCATAGGAAGACTAGAATAAGGGTAAGGAATTCAGCCTTATGTTTCCTAAGACAAGGAAAAGCAGAAGGTTTTAAGGAAACCTTCTGGAAGCACCAGAAAATATTCTCTTACTGACTATTGACAAGAAGAAAGCAAATGGGATGCTGTTGTGGATTGATATGAGGCACAAGAGCTTTAAAGACATCCAGGAGAACAAATCACAAAGAAAGACATTGGACGGAAATTCCAAACTGAGAAAGGTGTTTGAAATGAAAAGGGTGATGATAAGGAACTACTAAGCCATATTTGGAACTTGTAGGAACACTGACCAAAAGTTTTACAACACTGACTGTAGAGAAGGGACGGACCCATGGACACTCACTGCAGGAGTCCAGGTGCCTTGTGCTGGAGGCTCATGTAGGAATGGAACAGCCCACCAGCTGCTGGGGAACACCCAGAATCTCTCGAAGTGTGAGCTGTGTCCATGTCTCCAGCACTTTTTGTGCTGATTTCCTTGATTGCGCTAAAATAATAAACTTTTTCTTTCCCATCAAGTTCACTAAAATAACATTACAAGACACTCCCACCACTTAAGTCTTTGCGTTTCTGTTAGCCTTACAAATCACATTATAGGCCATGGTAAGAGATTTCCTTTTGATCCCCGGCTCTGTATCAAAAGGAAATTACATAGCAAATTATTTTTGGTTAGCCACTATCTTTTGAGACATCTGGTCGTGATATTTTGTTGAGATATCTGCGGTTACCAGCAGCACAGAACACCCCTTGAGTGTCTCCAATCCTTCTCTTCTGTGAAAACTCAAAAGATAATGATTAGTCATTGCTCCCCTGCACAGAGAAGATACCACAGGGACCAATGTTGTTACTCCTTTTGCTCAGTGTGTGATAAAAAAAGCTAGTGGCTTAGAAAGGAGGAATGGTTTGCAACATATTCACCTGAGAAATCACTTCTTTTCTTGTGTCAAACTGCCAGCTTTGGATCAGAGGCTGTGCTGGAGCTCGTTGAGTATGAAAGAATGGCTTAGCCAGCAGGTTTTTGTCTGCAAGAGGAATTTGGCTTGGGAATAAAGTCTGCCAGGTCCATCAAATCCCTGTTGCCTTTGGGAATAGAAATTGCCTTCATTGTTTTCTATGGTGGGGTTTCTTATCTCTTTTCAGGAATTTATTTTCTACTCTCTGAATAATATTATACATATTTGGAGAAATATATATGGAGAAATATTATATATATTTGGAGAAATTCCCTAAATTACATTAGGGAAGTGAGATCTTCAGGTGGGCATAGATCTGGACTTTATGAATTTAAAAAAACCCAACAACTTGTGCCTTTTTATTGTGTAAATCAAAGGGCTCATTTTTGCATACAATATGTAATATTGACCTATATTTTAATAACATGAATTGCACAGATGTCGGTGATTAAATAAAATGATAATTCAGTTTGTTTCTGTGATCATTGGCACACCAAAAAATTGGCTCACTCCATTGCTAAGGGATGTATGAAAATTTTAAAAAGATACGTTTGGAGTCTTCAGATAGATGTGAATGGTTCCAGACCGACAGCACCAGCAATAACAGAAACATACTCCTTGCACAGGAAGAAATGGTTTACCTCCTCAAGGAAAGAAGCTGGGAAGTAAGCATATTTAGTGTTTCTCCTCATTTTTTGTATGAGGGATATGTAGGTCGTGGAACTGATGGCATTCTCCTTTCTGCTTTGGAGCCCCTTCCAGAGGAGCAGTACTTTTTGTGTTCCTAAGGCAACGCCAGAGTCCTTCGCACGGCGTGGTGTTTGTAGTCAGAAAGGTGTACCTTTTGCTCACAGTCAAGTCCATATAATAAATTACTTGAAATGTTGCAGTCAGTCCCTGAAAAACAGCACACTGAAGAGACACTGCCTTCTGTTGTTCGCTCCAAATTTGCAAGAGGAGGCAGGGAGAAGATGGCCATGCTGGACACCGCGCTGCAGTGCTGCTCTGCCCTTCAAACATGGTCCTGTTCATGGTCCTGCATGAGGTTCACTTCAGCAGGAGTTTTGCTTTTTTAATAACCAGGTCCTGGAGCAGACTTTAGTAAAGCACAAACTTTTTTTTTTTTTTTTAATCCTGCATCTGAGTTATTGCTTATGCTTTCTGGGTGCTAGTTAATATTTAACAAGACTTTGTGAGGGGAGCAAGATTATTTGTTCTTTCTTGAAAATGAACTCCATAATGCTCTGTTGCCAGAATATTATTTCTCTGCTTGCACTTGTTTTCACGTTCCAGTTTCCCTTTGCATTGCAGTCGAAGCAATGACATTAAACTCTTACTCTATGGACTAGTTCTTAAAATAGGATAATCCTAAAATATATAAAAAAAGAAGTTTTTCTTTCTCTTGAGTGAAAGCATTAGAGGGATGTTCTGGTGATACCCCTCTCTCTTGTGCTGAAGGGTAAATGTTCACATTTTTATAGAGAATGTAATGAGAAGTTCCACAACTTTCCTTAGCAGGAAACAGAATTATAATTTCTTTTTAATATAACCATTCCTCTGAAACAATGAAAACTAAAAGTTATAATGTGATTCTGCGTGAGAAGATAATAGAACTCTATGGAATTGCAATAGCAACACTATAGAAGTAAAACATGAAGGAAAATAGGTTATTTTTTCTTGCAAAGTCCCACTTCTCTAGAGCAATGTGCACAATAACTACAAACAAACAAACAAACTCACCAGCAGAAGCAGGGAGTCACCTTCAGGGTCACAGACCAAACCACAGTCATCACCATTTTAAGCCTTCAAAGCAAATGCCTCATCCATAATGCTGAGTCACCATTCATATAATTCCAGTCTTTTTTTTTTTTTTTTTTTTTTTTTTTTTTTATTGTATTAAGGTCTGCATGGAAATGAAATTCCTATACCCTCATATTACAGACCAAGTCTCTGTTGGGTGTACAGCATTTGATTTTCTTTTTATCTGATGTACATTCACTGCTTGTATAACAATATTGGGACCACTCTTCCCTCATCTTTGATTGCATTATTTCAGAATTAGGTGACTTGCAGCCTTCATTCAGGAGGGTTCATTCTGTTAGCTGTTACCTATTTGAGAACAGCAGCTAGTAAAGCCTGAATGAAAGAGGAAAGGTAAATAATTAACATAAAGAGATATAAGCCATTATTGATATTCACGTACTAAAAAGGTCTAGTTTTTGTGGATCTACCAAAGCAGGAAACAACACAAATTCCTTGTTGTTCCAGTATCCTCTTCCCTCTGAAAATAAGGTAATTTCTGCATCAGCAGTTGTCACAGAACTTATTGTTTGCTAAAACGTATTGTGCTAATCTTACTAGTTACAAGTGTGTTTCTTAGTATTGCTTTAGATGTGAGTAGCTAACCAGACACAAGGTCATGTCAGTTATTTCCATTAGGACAAGAAACTAGTGAGGGAAGCACACATCTCCGATGTTAAGATGTTTATATACAAGGAAGCAGAAAATCTTGCCTCTTGTTAGAAGTGAAGTACCACACATTTAGAATGAAGTGGGAGCAGCAAGCAGGCAGTGCTGTCCAAACTAGGATGGAGCAAATGCACACCTTAGCTCAGCTCGCCGTAACTTTGTCCTGTACCCATGTCCTCAGTGGATCCCTAAAACCAGTGGTTTCTTTCATAAATTAAAGTCGGTTCCTTGAATTAAATGCTGTAATATGGAAAAATCTCATTTGGACTTCAGTGACATAATTATAAGAATGAAGTAAGCAAAACATTTTGCCTCCTTGCTCTGTATAAACAAAGTAATGGATAGCTTGAAAACTAAAAATTGGGAGGTCATATTTCCTCCCTTAAAAATATTAAAATGGAAAGAGAAAACTGAATCTTTAATCTGAAGCTTTTGTATTCTTTGTTCTTGCCAAACCTCAGGAATTTTGTGTTTCTTCCAAAAAAGCCTCAAAAAAAAAATCAAGAAAAGAATTTTCCCATGAGCTGTTCTGATATATATATATTTTTTCTTTTGGAGCTTCCTGTAGAGTTTAAATCCAACTGTGCAGTAATATTTCCCAAAACACGCTAAAAACTGCCTTTTAGATAGAAACAAGCCTATCTAAGTGCCCAGTTTCAGAGGGGCCCTGTATGGGAAGCAGGCCTTTGCTGGTGCACGGTGCCCTCAGCTGTGCTGCCGTGCCGATACATTACGTGCTCCAGTTGGATCCCAGCACAGAAGACAAACTGGGAATCACACTGTCAATACTGAGCTGTGGGTTTGCTAACTAACAGCACATTGTTGAGGCAAGGAGGAAATAAGAAAAAAAATCCTCTTGTTCTTGTCAGCTTCCATTTAAACAAAAACAAACAAACAAAAAAAAAAAAACAACTGACTTCCATAGCAGCATTGTAAATAAAATTTGGCACCACTGCCCACACTAAGGTCCCTCTTTATAGAAACTGAACTGTAGTATTGATCAGAAGCCTCACACTAGTGAAAAAATTACACTGGTCTCCTCTGTATTGTGAGTTCAGACACAATCTGACAATGGAAACCCCAACAACTGATGGGCAGCGGGTGATTCCTGGTGGTTTGTTTAGTTCGGCTGGCTCTGCTCTGCAGCTGCTATGAATATAGTTGCTATGGAAGAAATGCTTTAGTGCTGTCTTTCTTCCAAAAGGGTCATGATTTTGCAACATCTCAGATAACACTGATGGCTTAATGGCTGCAAACAGTACAATATTTAACATTTACTACGCAGGGTGAGGATCTCAGTTCATAATTTGTTATCCAGAAATTACATAAAATTATGTTTATGATAAAATGTAAGGATATATTTAAATACTCATGAAATAAACAATACATAGTAAATTTATTTATACAATGTCTATAGGTAATAAGAAAGTAATCAAAGGCGTATTTAGAGCTTTAACAAATGAAATGAAATTTCAGTATTTGAAAGTGATATTTTGAATTAGGCTGACTCTATTGTTCTCCAAAGCAATGAAAATATTTTCACTTTCTATCCACCAGAATATCGTTAAACTGCACTGAGCTGTTTTCCTCTCTCAAACTCAAACAAAATAAGCCTCCAGAGTGGGATCTTTCCGTCTCATTTGTCATTGAGTTTCTTAATGCAGCATTTGGCTCTAGCAAAGATCAAACATAAACAATGGTTTAAAATTTGAGCCAATTGTGAATGAACTGTTTATGAAAATGTGATCCAGTAGAGACAATTAATAGCAAGACTGAAAGCATTCTGTCCCCATTCCGATCATCTCTACTACTTGTATGCCTCAACCCCTTAATTAGTATCTTACTAGTTCTCAAATTACAGTCTCCATGAGAGGAGTGATGTGGGATGGAAGTTTCCTAATGGTTCAGGGACACCTTAATCTTAAGCAAAAATGTAGCATGACAGAGAGGACAGAGTCAGAGCAGGGCACCACTGGAAGGAGGACAGATGGCTGCATGTGGTGGGTGGACATAGCTGTTTAGAACAGTCTCCAAGCCGATGCCAGAGAGTCGGTTTGCTGCCAGTCCTCTTGCAAACAGCATTTCATTTATTAAATTCCTTGCTAACTGAACACCAAAAAGTGAGCCCTTGTTTCAAGTTTTTTGAATGAAATGGCGTGACTCACTCAGAGGCTAGTAATATCTCACTGGCAAAAGCAAAAATCAGCTGAGCTCAATATTTTATCATTTACCTCATGCTTTACACCTGTTGGTCCTCAAAATTATGGCTGTTATTTTTCCTTGTTACTTCCAGTTGGTTACAAAAAGCAGCTTCACTTAGAGCCTGTCAAGAGCCTTTTATACTTTCTAAACAATAAATAAGACCTGATCTTGTAGATCCATCAGTTTAAAACAAAAAGTGACAAAGAATTAACTCCTTGCAACCAGTTCACTTGGAATTTTACAATTAGTGTTTGAAAATGAGCCAAAAAGGTCACATTCTTCCTGTAGTAATTTCTCAGGCTGGAATAGAAAGCATCATACACAAGCAATTTGATCCACATAGCCCTGGCAAATGCTCCCAGTTCCTTTAAAATTCATCCTTTTGTGTCTTGATCTGCAGTAAAAAGGGCAGTCTGTCCTGCTGGCACACATACTTTCGATGATTTTTAAAAAGAACTTTTTCACAGCTGACTTGAGGTTTGCATTCCACATGCCAGCAATATCTTCACTAAGCGTGTGAGTGGAGTAACAATACGGATACGATGCAGGATGTCACTTAGCAATATATCATGGCGCAAAAGAAGATTAATGACATCATGCAGGTAAGGGACAGGATTTGCCTAATATGAGGAATGTAATCATTTAAAAACACAGAAAGAAGAAGAGTAATGATGGAATCTGGGCAGGAGGCACGTAAAGGACAAGAAGCCCATTACAGATGTCCCTGTTTAGGAATATCTGGCACTGATTTGTACTTCTGACTATAGGGGAGAGAAACAGTAGCAGAAAACTGGTGACTTGGCAGGCGCAGGCTGCAGGCTATGACTGATGTCTTTCTATTCGTCATCAAACAAAATGCAGAACAGTCTTGTGTTTTATTGATCACATCATAAACAGATTAGAAGCAATAATGTAATAACTGACAGTTTGTCCCACAGTAGGACATATGCTTACAATTATTAGTTTGTTTTTATTACCATACAACCTAGGAGTGTTAGTCACAGAGCAGGGTTTCATTGTGATGGAGGTTACACAAACACAGCAGAAAAAGATGTTCCCTGATTGAATGCCCTTCAATCTAAGGACTAAACAAAAGGCAACGGAAGGATGTGGTCCTGAGGAGAACTGTGACATGACAATATTAATCAGCACCAGTATCAGTTGATTCAGTGACCCAAAGATCTACTTTTTGCAGGCTTCTTTGCAGAGGAAAGTTTGAAAGTGGACTTTTAAAGGTTTAAAGACAGCTTTGTAAATGTACACAGGATTTCCTTCCCATAGCAAGAAACAGCATAATGACGTATTTGAAAATATGTAGCAGGTACACACTGGAATCTGAGTGTAGAGGAATTTTTTGACAATACAGAAACAAAAAAGCAGACAAAGTTAGAGTGTATCCAGGCCTCAGTCTTGTGCAAACTGGACTTCAGATTAGCAAACGAATCAGAAAGAACCAAGAAATGCTACAGATATAATTAGGAGCATAAATAGATCATCACTGTCATTATTTCTATTGTTATTTTTTATGATATTACATAACTTCTGATTTGCATTTCTTAAACAGTGACTAAGTAATAATCTCCCTATTCTTATATTTAAAAATGTTTGCTGTACAATGCCACTAAATATGACAGCATAAAACCAAAAAAAAAACTATTCCTGGCCAAAGATAGTAAATTCAGCTACCCAGAAATAAAACAAAACAAAACAAAAAAATTAATGTATTCCACATAAGTTTAGTAGATGGAATAGTATCTTTCATCCAGCCCAGAACTTTCCTATGTAAATGTACACTTGCAAATAAAAAGCCTCCAAGAAGACAGGTAAATCTTCGGTTCCAGCTAAAATGCTGCTGGTATTAGATACGTTATTAGAAAGTACGTGTGCAAGGGGGGAGGGAAAACCTAAACTGATAATAGATCTCGAAACAGATTTTCTAGCACTCTAAGAAGAAATCCATCCCCTTCACTTTGTCAACATAGCTTGCTTCAGGATGGCCATTTGCTTTCAAAATTCAGTTGCTACTTATAACATGACACCAGCTGAAATGTAAAATCACAAGCAGAGTACAATAAAGCCCACTGAAGCCATAGTTTGTACACAGCTATGCAGTCTTCAGCTGAAGACTTTTCTTTCTCTCTCTCATACACATGCATTTTGCCTGCAACTGCATCTAGAATAAGTACATTTTCCAGGGCTATTTGACTCACAACTTAGACAGACTACACTAACTGATAGCACTTATTTTCTTGGAAAGCGTGTTTTCTGGGCACGGAAGAGCACAATTTTGCTGAGTGCAGGGCCCAGCATTGGGGAAAAAAAAAATCAAAATTTGCCACTTATTAAACTAAATGTCCTTGATGCTTTGTGCAGACAAAAATACTCTCCCTTTGACCCCCCAAGTCCATTAACTTTAGGAGAGTAGTTCTGCAGTTGCTGGTCTCCTATGGTGCCCTTTTCAGAGCAACATGATAAGCTCTCAATATACACTGAGTTGTTCTTTGTAGCATAATGTAGGATATATGGTAGCTTCTCACTTTCCTCCCCCTCTGGGATTCCCAGGATTTGTATACTGTGAGTTCTCCTTATCTGTTTTTCTAAGAGTTCCACCTAGAATTTAAGAATTTATGAATTTATTATCTTTCCCAGGCCTTGTCAATAGATAAGAATTGCACTTTAACTTCCCTTCACCATTTTTTTTTTTTATTGTCGACTGACTGACTTGTTGCTCCAGGCTGTCTGTTAATTTGCTCATTCTTCCAGTATTGGCATGTTTTACTTATCCATGGGCATAAAGCATACAGTGTTCCTGGCAATGGGAAGCTTCTTAATTTAATCTGTAGAGAGTCTGATTTAAGGCAGGCAACAGAACTGTGGCTTTACAGAAAACATTGCCACACCGCCTGCCTGGCTCAACAACTTTAGAGGCTTTCGAATTCTTGTCCCAGTCTGTTCTAATACTAATGCACACACCGATACAGCTTTCTGAGAGACGCTCGCTTAATTTCCTAATCAAAGAATAAATGCCTAAAAGCTTAATAAAGAGATACTACTATAGTTTTCATGGGTAACAATCTCAAAACAGCAGGTTCAATATTGTTGTGAAGCAGTCACTTCATCTTATTTTTTCCTAAATAATTCCTCTTTAGTTTGGGGATGCCAATCTTTTCAAACCTCTCTCTCAACTCCTTCATTTACCTTCTCCCTTTAAACTCCTCTCTTTCTTTTGTTGATTATTTCTGTGAAATTTTGTTAACTCTTTTAGGCTGTATACACACATGATTTGTATTACATTTGAAATATATCTTGCAACTTTTTCATAAATGCAAAAACTGCAAGCATATAAGCATATGATAGATTAGTTGGGCACTGTGTAACTTTCTCCTTTCTGGTCAAGGTAGAGAATTATGATTATATTCTGCTATTTGACATCAATTTGTCTGGAAGTACTTGCCTGCAGTTTCGAAACTTCTCAGGTTAGGACATACCTAGCCATAATTTAACCAGCTCACTCAAGGAAAGCCACATCAAAATGCTCCTTAGACTAATCTCTACAGACTATTTTCCATATGTTCCTTAAATATGACAGTAGGATTGAATTTAAAATGTCAACACATTTCAGGTTAATAAAGTTTAAAAAAAAAAAAAAAGAAAAAAAAGAACTGAACTGATTGAGAAATTAGAAAGTTGTTGGTGAAAAATGAGCCTGAAAGTGGGTACTTCTCAGGAAATTCTGCATTAGAGGGCTTGCAGCACTACCCAGCAGTTCTCGGCAGTGGGGCTGAATGAATGATGGATGATGGGGCTCTGCCACAGCAACAACACTCGCTTGTATTGGTCACTGATCCCCTTCTCTCCCTTTCCCTTCCTCCCTCTAAATCCCAGCGGCAGGGTGGCTGTCGTACTTTTTGTGCTACTGCCTAGAGCTGCTGCTGCAACAGCCTTCACTCTGCCGTGGAAGCCAGGACAGACCTCTGTGTAATTCTGGTTCTTTGTTGATATCTTATTATTCTCACAAATACATTTCCCGGTTTACTTGGAAATTTACATAACTGTGGAGAGCATGAATGTCTTGCATATGTGAGCAGGGAATACGATACCCTTGGGTAAACCTGGCAAAGAAATACATTAATATTTGTAAAAAAACATTACAGTTGTGTGATACGTGATTACATGATAGAGTTGTTCCCTGTTAACGAGCAAGTAGCCATGGCCTAGAACAGCTACAAAAAGCAGATAAAGTGCTGGAGTCCCACATACAGCAGGCAGGCTGCATTCCCTTTGCACATCAAGACTGTCCTGATAAACATATGGCTGTACACAGCAGAAAAACACACACTGGCCTACCCGCAGCTGATGCCAGATGACTTACTTAAAAGACTATCTGCCCCACTGCCAACATTTTTTTCAGAATGAGAGGCTTTAGGGTACAGCAATAATTGGTGTTCTCTACCATCCGACAGGCCCGGCCTATGAAGGAAGCTGGGCTTACATGGCAGTCTGCAGGCCAGCCAAGACCTGGCCCAGGAGAGGAGGGAAGAGCCGCCTTCACACTAACTCTTAGGGCAAGGAGGTGCCAGGTTTTCCCCACTGGATTACTTACAGTCCCAGAAAAGATCATATAAAGCTTTTGGAAGAAAAGAAACAGGATAAAATCTGAAATTCAGGTCCGCAGGGCTGTACTATACCCTGCAGTTTTGGGACACCAGTATTTCTGTCCCCTTGTGTTTTGCAGTTAAGGACAGAAACCTGCACCAGCACAAACAGACAGCAACCGAACAGTGAGAGTGGTAAATGTGAAATTTCCTTCCTCATACCTTCTGATACTCCATGTCTGATTGAATCTAGCTTTTAACATAGTTGTGATGCCGCAGCCCCACCTTGTCCTTTTAGCAGCTCGTCCCTAATGAGTTCTTATTATATCTCAGTGCACAGAAGTATCCTGCCCAGACATTGTATTGCTAAATTCCCTGGGCTTTCAGACAACCTGTGATGAAAGATAATTCAAGGATGGAGAGTTATTTTAATGTTTGGAATCCCATATATTTAACTGCATTTTCACTACATATTATCACTCATCTAAGACTGAGTTCGCTGTGAACTCAACAAAAGAGGAAAATAGGCAGAAGAGAAAAAAGAAAGAAGCAGGGTTCCTCCTGCTCTGCGCGTGGTAGCAGGAGGCTTCAGTCAGGCTGAAAAGACAACGGCCTCAAGGAGAAGACGTGGCTGACTACCAAAGGCTGCTGTATACACGGCACAGGCTTTGTACCCTTGTTTCAGCTGACAAGTGGAGTGGATGTTCACAAAGACTACCAGTTTGCGAGAGGTAAAAAGAGTGCAGATTAGAAGATCAAACACTTGACTCATATCTCATATCGCTCATATCTCTGGGCCCCACAGTCCAGCATGCGCAACCCAGTTGATGACTGGTGGCTACAGACATAGATGGTTTCTGTCTCCTCAAAATACATGTGAGCAAATGCAAACAAATGGAAGGGATATTTGGTTTGAGTACCTGAGGTAACAAGCTCCTGCTCCATACGAAAGCAAAGAGGATTTGATGTGCAGAGAATGGATCGTGACAGCTGTGACACTCGGATGGTGGCTTTCCGAGCAACGTCACTCGCCCAGCCAGGCCCCGTGCAACACAGTGTGCATTGGCTTTCCTCCTTGTCTCAGGCTGTCACTTTAGGTTTCACTTCACTGCAGTTGCCAAGCTATTTGTAACAGGGGAAAAAGGAAAGAGAAGTAAGTCAGCGTGACAGTCCAAGTTCAGTAATCAAAGTAAATTAAAGAAGCTTTTATTTTTAAATCACCTTCTCCACTTTCTAAGAAAGCAACAACTACAGGAAAAAAAAAAAAAACTTGTAACTTTCAAGCCATTTGAAACAGGCCGTCTTGCAGGTGTAAGACCTAGCATCTTGTGCAATGTGTTAAAACTTATTACTACTGAAAATCCACGTAGACTAGCAGGGTCTACTCCAATTTATTTCTAACATAAAGGGGACAAACACCTCCAAGTGTTGTTTGTCTACAGTCCTACTTGTTTGGAGCCTTCTTCCATTAACTCCAGAGCCAGAGGTGAAACTGTGTCTTCCCTAGGTCAGAATCCAGCCAGGGAGGCTGCTGTGCCCACACACAGAAACCCAACCTGTCTTCATCCTTCCCTAGACCAGACGTTAGCTGGCCTCAGCAGTAATTAGAGCAGCACCATCCATAACAGTACAAACCACCACAGCCTGTCCTGTAGGGCACAGGGTTACTCAGCTTTCAAAAAGAGACGGAGCCCAGCGATGCCATGGCCATGGCACAGACTTGACACAGCATGGGGCTGGGGCAGCAGCAGGATCGCAGGAGCTGACCACACACATGTATTTCCTAACCTTCAAGGTACAGCTGCTCCATCAGTGTCAACCAAACACTTTGAAGAAGCATACACAAGGCAGAGAACACAACACAGCCAAATGTGTTTGAAAATGGTGACAATCAGCAATGTATACAAAAAAGAGAGACAATTGGCATCAGCAGTACGCTTAAATACTCTCATAGACTTGCATGAATCATACGCAACAGCGCTAGCAGCACACAGCCAAGGTATAAGCAGCATCTTCTCCTATTTTTATGCACATACGCCTAATACTTCTTTTTGCCATTACCTTTAGGGCTTGGTACTATATAGTTCTTCAGTGTAATTCAAACAGTATCCTGATATCAAGTTGATAGTCCTGGACTAATTCTGTTCCTAGTATCCTACTCTGCACATGCACATCTGTGTACCCACATCTTTAGAGTCTGCCTTTCTGAAGAATATATACAGCTCTCCTCATGTAATCCAAACAGATAATAGGCATGCCTGCATTGTACTATTTTATGCATATTGCATGACAACATATCTGAAACTACAAAGCAAATAAACACATGCCTGTTGCATCAACAACTAGCAAGCAGGCCACTTTTGAAGGAAATGGGTTACAAACTGGATAAATACACTTGTATCCTCCTATGAATATTAAATAAGACTTTTTCCTGTTCAGCTTTCTATTGCTGCTTAACCTGAATGAACTGAGTTCAATCAAAGGAAGCTGTGAAGGGTTTGTTAAAGAAGTGGGCAGGAAAGATGAAAGAATGGCCCAGATAAGAAACATCCCTCAAAACACTGGCACGGGGACTCCTCGTGTCTAAGCCGGAGAAGAGGAAGATCAGAAAACACTGATCTGTTAGAAGATAGGTCCTATGGACAGGAAGGGGTTTGGGGCAAAGTAAGAAAGGTTACACAGTCAGAAAAAGCCGTCAGCCTGGAAAGTTCAGCAGCATCAGAACAGCCTGCAGAGCAAAGCGACTTGTTCCTCCTAGCTCAGGCATGAAGAGTATGGAGGTGCTGAATGAACTGTGGGTAAACAGGGAAAAGGAAAGGGAAGTGTGTGTTGTGGGCGTAGATCCCCTGCATTTTACTTTGATATGCTGAAAAGTTGCTTGGGGATTGGTTTAATGAGTCCCAGGCTTCAAAAGATAAGAGGGCCCATGCCCAGACCTGCAACAGCAGCCACTGGTTGGTACACACAGGACTGCAGTACAGGGCCTGACCTGGGAGCTGGTGGGTTACAGAATTCCACTCCTAGAGAAGTAATGACATTCCAAACCATGTTCCTCAGGGGGAAAAAAAAAAAAAAAAAAAAAAAAAAAAAAAAAAAAAAAAAAAATTTTTCCATTTTTTTGGNAAGTAATACTATTCTCAGTTTCTTGTGAGGAAAACAAACAAAATAAAACAAAAAAATCACAATTATCTACAAGACATTCTGAGCACTGAGGATGAATGTACTGTCTGGATCTCATCCACTGATACTGTGTTACCTTTTCACATGTGGTATGTTCTCACTGACTTTGATTTGGGCAGCAGCCTTCACATGGTCACAAATAATTATTATATTCAAGAGGATAAAATAACAGGGTGGGGAAATATGGACAGTATCATTACAAGAATAAATCTAAAAATCCTTTTTTTTTTTATAAAGCAGCTACTAGGCTGCTCAATTAGAAGCTGTGTCAGATTGCATAGCATTGATTGCAAATAGCTTGCCAATTTCACTGATATGAAATACTAAAGCAAATGCCATTCGCCAGTGGTACAACAGGCAAACTGGCCTGATGGCAGCCATGCGAGCACTCTCTTGCGCTTAACACAGAGTCAACATCTGGTCAAACCTTAGGAAGCAGTGTTCAGCAAAGTACATGCAAAATTCTCCAGTGTTTGCTTGATTTAATCTTTGTGCCTCCTTTTTTTTTTTTTTTTTTTTTTTTTTTTTTTTACGGTGTACACAAACATGCTTGCGGCCACATCCTCATTCAAGCAAATGTAAGCCGAGTGTGAAAGGACCTTGAGGAGTGTAAATGTGATGGATCTTCTGACTGTTGAGTAAATGTTTAAAGGATGTTTATTGGGCCAAAACCTGTAGACATGAGGATCTGGACACAAGGACAATAAGATTCATTCTCCCATTCTAAGAAAAATAGAAAGAAAAAATCATGACATGAATCTGGTAACCAATTATGCTGTACTAACAGATTTAGACACGGTGTATGGTCACAGAGAATAGTTTATGGCCAAACCAAAGATTTTATGACAAATCAATACAAAATAGTTTTGTAAGCTGGTTGAAAAACGCTTCCAATGTGAAAGAAAAAAAAAAAAAAAACAGTCAAACAAGTCATTTTATAAACACTTGATCATGTGATAAACAGCAAGTAATTTGCTCTCACCTGAATACTTCAAACAACCCCGCACTTGCAGCACAGTGCACCTCTGCTACCCTTTGTGACAAGCCCTTGAATGAGCTCAGCTTTGACGTGTGCTTGCCCTTAAGCTTGTTACTGAAGTCAGAAACCTAAAAAGCACCAGGAGGGCAACGAGAGCCCTGGCAGAGGTGGGTTCACCCAGCTAGGACACGAGGAGGCTGGGAGCTAGTTCTACTGGCTGAGACTAAAAGCAGCCTTCTCCCAGTGGAGGGAACACCCTCCTGTGTGTGCTGTATCCCGGTGACAAGCAGTCTCTGCTCCAGACTCAGGTGCAGGCCAACAGCTTTTCAGCAGCAAACTCTAGAGGGTCCCCTCTGGGCAGGAAAAGCCTCCTTTTTGTCAGGCTCCAAGGACTGCCTGGATGTTTGCTCCCTGCCCTTCCTGATCAGGTCCTCCTTGTTGGTTTTCCTACCAGCTTGCCCCTTCATTACAGAAGCATCTTTCCCCTGGAGGAGGCAGCTGCTCTGCGGGGCACACATCCTCTCCTGCCAGGAAAGCCCCCCCTGCAGCCAGGACAGAGGCAGCTGTTTCCTCGCCACTGCCCAGCCACCATCCTTGGGAAGGATCAACTGTTCTATATTTCTCAAAAATGTCAACTTTAATGGTTATAAGACTAATGATTACTGCTTGAAGTCAAGAAAGGAGAAATGTAAAGCCAAATTGGAATCAGAGGTGATTACACTGAAATCACTGGAAATATTCCTGACCAGAAGATTTATCTGCTTTCCTGTCATAGGAGCAATAAGCATTTCCGAACATTTTAAATTAAGAAAAGGAAACTCTTGCATTGCTTTTTCTTTACTTAATGCAGGTCTGCTCTATAAGATGGTACCTTATTCTCTACACTGTTTCTCTTATCTACATGGCTACATATTCATTCTTTATTCTGTACCTAATTATGTATATTAAGCTTTTCAATTACAACCAGGCATTGTACCCACTTTCAAGACCAATATCCTGATTTTTTATATTAGCATATTTTCCCAGGTTTACTTGAGACAATGACGTGAATTGGTATAGTTGGCATCTTAAAGGTTAAATGGGGTGATGCTTAGAATACTTTTTCTGAAACTTCATGGCTTGAAGTATTTATTGCTATATATACTTAGGAAAGGTAATCCTCATGGGAAGAGGAGCATTTGTTGCACTGAAAAAATCCATAGTTATGGGAATTGTATAAAATCCCATGGAAGGCAGAGGGTGTGAGTTAGAGCCCCCGTACATCTAGCTCTCACAGGATCATTATTCTAAAACGCTTTCCATTATTTATTTTACATCCAGAGCCAAACACACTGATCCACTTGCAGAAACAGGCACAAACACACTGAAGCAAATGACTGTGGATCCACTTACAACAACAGTGAATTTGGCCCTTACATATACGGTTTTATTTCTCCTCTAAGCTAAAAATACCTTTATATTTCAAGACTATCCTTTATTTGAGTTTACATCCCTTAGGACCAACGCACAGCAAAGCAGCAAACAGGCTGGAGGGGCTTTACTGAACAGAGAACTCACAAAATGTGATCACAATGTGCTTTACAGCATGAGTAAATCCCAAGGGATCTCCCACATACAATTTCTAAACACTGGGAAGAGTTAAAGCTGTCTGTTTAATCTATGGAAATGTGAGTTTCAAGCGCTGATAAATCAGGACTGCCAAGAATAAGCCCACTTTAAAATGCCAGCAATTTTTTTCAGAGAAACAAAAAAATGATGAGAATCTTTTTCTAAATTTCATTCGCAGTAATTACTATGTATCCATTCTTGTTCCCCACGCACCCAAATTACTTGGAATAAATTGTCAAAGTAAATTGGCTATTCTTTCAACATTGGTAAATTATTCTTCTATTGTGGACTCCTAGCTTGATAATTTAGGATACGATAATTTTCATTTAGTCAGTGTCTTTGACAATTTTGGAACAAACTACTGAGCCATCTCTTTTTGAAACATATTAGGTAATTATTATCATAAGGAGAATTAGTCTGGTTAGATTTAAGAGGAAAGAATTGATGGTCATACGATGGAGGTCACGAGGAAAAGAACTATGAAGTAAGATTACTGGGATGTGAAACGTATCTAAGCAATAATACACACAGCCCATACAGAAACTTGATTGTATTCTCAATTCTCTGTAAATCAGTAGCTTTTTCTCTGAACCAGTATAATTATGCTAGTGGAAAAAAAAAAATCAGAATTATACCAACAGGATGGTGCTACTGAGAGGACAAGATCTCCTTCTATCAGTCCATTGTGAGTTGCTTATCTCTTCCTGGCCCAGGTGTTCCTGGATGTGTCAGCCACCTTCACAACACAAGCCCCCCACATGGGAACTCCCTGTGGTCCTCTGTTCCATACCCATTCACAGGCTCAATTTCCTACATGAATATTGGAGTCTCCAAGAATTACCTCCACAAAAAGTAATGTGGTCCTAAATATGCAGTAAAGACTGGACAAATCTCTGTTGTTAACAGCTTTTCTGCACTGTGTTCCCTGTTCTCCAGGGATCTTTCCATCTTTCTGCAGAGATCTTAGGCCTATGAGGCACTTTCTATACTATTGAGAAGTAGTAGCAAAGAGAAAGCACTTTCACAAACTGTAAAGCAGACTTGTGAGCACAGGAGGGTTAAAAGAGGGACAAAAATATAAACTAAAACTAAAAAAAAAAAAAAAAAAAAAAAGAAAGGAAGAAGGAAAGAAAAGAGAGTGGAGAGAAAAAGATAGCTCAGTGTAAGGAAAAACTAACTTAGAAATATAAATAATAAAAAAGATCCTCTGCATCTTTGAAAGGAGTATAGCTATTTTTAAAAAGAGAAAAGCGCTTTCTAGAGCAGCTGCTGCCCATGTGTGACTCATGTGCAGGTTACCAGGTCTGTCCCCTGCAAAGCAGCTCAGCTTCAGGCCCTGGGTGCGGAGGAAGCACATTGCTTCAGTGCTTGTGTAACATGTGAGATCACATCTCCCTGCTAGGCAGGAATTTAGGTTAAATGGGGAAAGTGACTTTAGGAAAGGCTACTTCAAACCTTCAGACCCTCCTGCAAAGGCTCAGGCCAAGCTGCCACTATCAGGGTCAGGCCAGTGCCCTCTGGGCCAGGTTTCTACCACAACGCCCACTCTCAGCTCCAGTCCAAGGAGCATTCCGTTTACTGCAGGGCCCAGCAACATACATGCCCAGTTCCACGTAATGGGGAGCATTTCCCCTGCTGCCCCAACACCTCAGGTGCATGCTGCCAGGTGAGAGATGCTCTTGCACCTACATTCACGCCCAGAGCTTCCCCACAAAGGTGCTGCACTCTGCCAGCAGAGGCTGGCTGAAATTTTGGTTAACATACACCAACGTAACACGTGAATGAAGTCAGTAGTAAAGATTACTGATGAATTGTGAGAGTTTAGCAATCATAAAAGATTTTCTGAAATTAACAATTAAAAAAATAAAAAACTGAGAAGTTCTGGGAAGGGGAGAGGGGGCTAGAAATGCTGAAGATTTAAACACATGGCACTTCACTGAAGAGGGAGAAACCAAATAACTGCTTCACTTCTCAGAAGAAGCAGAGATCATGGCCTTGAAAAAGCGAGCAAATTAGTATTTTCGCAAAATATTTTTTTTTTGTCAGAAAAGTCTTTCAGACTAGAAAACATAACCCCTAAGTCTATTCACAGGGCTGCATACACATGTTACACCCAGCCACTCATGTCCTTCTGTGGCATTTGTCAGGTTTCTGATAATGACATTGAGACTTGATCTTATAAAGAGAGTATAGCATCCACTTAAAAAATCTGATATATGATACTTCAAATGGAAATAAACCCTCCGCTTTGGTTCATTCACCAGGATTAAGATTATAAAGGCACACAGACATTTTTCTCTGTGAATCCCAATAATGAAGTAAAAACATCTACAAAGTTGGGGAAAATAGAACAATATTTTTAAGACACTCCTTTTCTATTTATTTTCTTTATCAAACACTTCTGTGAGAAGCTCATCTGTGAATAATTTCATTCAGCCAAGAGGGAATAACAGGACTGGCATTGCCCTTGCCCTCATTATCTGCAGCGTTCACATAGATGCCCAGGAGAAAGGAGCAGGACGGGGAGACTGGTGTGCCCGCTCCCTGTGCCCTTCGGCAGGCTATCCCTGTTGCAGTGACCCTGCTTTCTTAGTGACAGGAAGGGAAAGGCCAAGGAGGGTCATGTCACCTGCCCAAGGTGGTGCTGAGGTCTCAAGTTCCTCTGGCACACGGTGACGAAGAGGTCCCAGACCAGGCTTGGGCTGCTTCGGAAAGCAACGGCTCCGCATCCCCTGCAAACGGGGGCCCTCAGCATGCGTGACAAACACAATTAAATGCCTTGTCAGGTCCCTCTGCCTTGCAGGGAATAACGCCACAGATTACAAAGAAACACTTCAGCATTTCATTTTATTCCCTCGTTTGATCTTAGTAGGAATGACTCTGATAAAATTGATGCACAGTATCATTTTTGATAAAATACATACTGCCTGTGGAATAATGCTGTCCTGGCTGAGGCTCACTCTTGAAAGCCCTTATCCTTTTGTATTTCCCAGCTTTTCAAAACTTTTTTTTTTTTCCTATTTGTCAGCTCAATTGTGTTAGAAGCTTATCCAGATGCCTCTGTACTTGGAAGAGAAAAAAAAATTACTTTGTTAAGATGTTAGGCAGCACTGAATGTAGTTATCATTATTGTGGCCTTTATATCTACATTACAATTTTGTCACAAGCTCAATGTAATATCTAGAAATTCCCTTAAAATAAAAACTAGTGAGTGTGTTATGAAATTACAGCCAGGACAGATGGCCAGATCCTGTCATTGGAAATAAAAGTAATGTTATAAGTGTATAACTCCATTGGGGAAATTGAGTACCATAATAAAGTAGACTTCCACTTTCTGCAATGAAATTCAATGACTGTTGAGGAGTTTAGGGTTTAGAAAATTGAAAAATGAAACCTTTGGTTTTCCGCTGCTGTTTGATGATGTGTAGCAAGTCCCTTTATGGACTGAGGCTAACATCCAAATAGTAACAAGCTTGCAGTGAATAGAGCCCACAGAGGATCAGCTACTAAATCTTGCAATAAAAGCTGTGTGATTTACAGTAAATTCCAGAGGGCTGACAGCACCACAGCTGAGGGCATAAACACTTCTTTCATGGCTGAAGCTTCAGTCAGCTCTGTCTGCTGTGAAGTACAATCGAGCAGTGAGGCATGCTGCTTACCAGCAATGACTTTGATAAATAACTAGGAAGTCCCACTGTTGGCTTAAAACTAGAAGTTGTTCAGTTGCAATTCTGCATTTGTCCTGCTTTAATGGGTATGGAAGTGGCTTTAGCTGTAATCTGTCAGTGATTGATTAGGCCCTTCCTGGATCCCGTCCGCACTCCGCTTGCAGCTCCCTGCTCTCCACAGTTAAAACAAAATTGGTACATATCTGACTGCCCTCTTATGAGGAAAGTAAACACTCTTAATTCTGCTCAAGTGAGCCTAAGTTAAACGGCTACAACTGATAAATTGTTGACAGACAACATGTCTTAACAACTGAGTACCTCAGCGCCTAGGTGCTCGTGCAACTGCTGCTCGCTGTTGGATTACGCCGGGGTTTAAAAGCCTGATCAGCATAATGTTGGTTATCCATAGGTACAAGAGCCACGGCTGGAGCACAGCCCCTGCTTACTAATCACCGAAGTACTCAGCTCCCAGGCCTAATGCGGGATCATTCATTAACACGCTGTGTAAATTGGACATAATGTTAAACACGTGCATGAATGCCACAAAGCTAGTCAGAAAAGAGTGTAGCATGACTAGGAGGAGCTCTAATAAGGGTTGAAATTTTTACTTATTTATTTTAGATTCAGATGCACCTGGGTAACAGGCAATATATAAATGAACTGCTTTGATTTAGCAAGGTAGGGGGATATTTTGGTTGCAGTAAAGTCTCAGATCAATTATTTTATTTCCAGTTAGAAAAGGCAAAAAATCTTCACAAAGTACTGTCACATTGAAAAAGCTGTATGTAACAGAAACGCAGGATGAGAAAGTCTCTTTGCCGGATATCAATACAAAACATGCTAAAATTCAAATTCTACCATCTGACTTGCAGAAAAACATCACTGGACTGTGGACACGACTCTTAATGCATACAGTTAAAACATTAGTGTGAGATTGTATAGACACAGACCTAGCAAGGAGCAGAGCAGTTTTTGTATTCCATATGCTGCTTTCCTGTAGGTCTGTAAGTGAGTTACCACAAGCAAACCAGGCTATGTAATATCACACAGAGTTGCTCTACGATGCTTAACAACAGTAAAGGGTGTGCATAGCCTTAAATTAGACAAAATTTGATTCTGTATTCTTGATTCTTCCTGAACTGCTTCTGCAAGTACTGGGAACATGGGAAAAGGGTCATATGGAAGCATCCTTCGTCTCAGTAGAATATTTTGCTTTTATAGAAGAAATACATCAAATCTGCACTATTGCATTACTTCAGACTTTCCTACAATCAGAATTACAGGAATTTTATTTATTTATTTTAAATCCATTTGGTACATGTTTATGCCACCATATTTATTTTCCAAAGATCTGCACAGGCGAGGGGCCACAGTTTTGACAGAGTGGCATCAGTGCTTATGGAAAGTGAACAGAGACATTTTTCTGTGTTACAGTTTGTTCAATATGGAAACGAGCAGAGACTGGGGAGAGGATTATCTTCTTCTGTAATTTTTTGAAGGTATTTTGCTGCAGTCATTCATAATGTATACTAATCGTGTTTCTCGTGTTTTTATAGACTGTACCACAGAACTATCAAAATAAAGTAATGTCACCTAAAGAAAATGTCTTCTAGTGGAATGATATGACTTGATTTTAGTAAAGTCATTTTCAATCCTTTTTTTGAAAGCAATTAAGTATGATTTTTCATTTTTGAAACTGTCCACTTTTCATTCTCTGACCGACATGCACTGAATTGTTCCATCAGCATTATAAGGGCAAATTATTGTTGCCTTGAACTTCTCTTGCTGTGTCAGAGTAACAAGAAATAGGACATGGGAGCTGGTAGTGTTTGATTAGCTTGAACGTGTGTGAGAAAGGATTTTTACTCCCCTAAGGATTTAGGAAGTAGCCTACCCATAAGTATACAATCAAGGAGAGATTTGCATACCTGAGAAACAGCAGTTCAAGTAGGAGAATGTGAGGTCAATCAGGAGTAACTAGTTAAGAAATTCAATTGGTGGCTATTTTTCCCATGCTTTTTTATACTTGTGATTTAATACCGGTTGATCTGAACTGCCATTAGTAGCTGCTGAGAGAATCAAAAGCTTAGGTCAAATTCACATATTAGATTGTGAAGCGCAGTTATACTCTTGTAAGGTAAGTATTCTACATTTCTTTAAAACGGACAGAGGTCTTTTTTCCCATTTAGAATGTCAGTCCCATAATAATTGCTTATTACATCTATCAAAGTTCTAGTAACTCTTATAGCATGTTTTTTAGCTATATCACAAGTGCTTTAAAAGCTAATAAAGTTACAGCAAAGGTGTGAAGATTTTGAGTCATAATGAATTCTTGTAAATCATTTTAGGATTCTGCCCAGACGAAGAAGCACTGCAAAAAAGATATGGATCTCTGAAGCTCTGCCCACTGATTCAGCAAGAACTCATTGGTTTCCAGAATCCAATTTTTCCATGGTTGCAGATTCTAGGTTGGACACAGAAAGCTTATTTACATGAAACTGCTCACTCCTTTCTTTATATGCACTGTCACCTCTGTGTCTCACATCCCAGTTCAGCAAAGCCAATTTTACAAACCTAATCTGCCAATAATCATGCATATTCAGTTGGTACCGATTAATGCTAAACCCCAAGTTTTATTTTCAACCAGGCGGTATACACAATTTGTTGATGTCATTTCTAAGAATAAAAGCTATACATGGGAAGCAGTTCTTACTGTTTAGTAACTGATAAGTGAGTTATGTTTTAAATCCCATCATTCAGAAAAGTAAAGTATAATAGTGTTGCAAACACCATTTAATAGTGACACGTTTCATTTGGACAGCCACTTAATTAAGATATCTTCCAGGGAAACTGTTTAGTCTACTGACTGTAAATGGCAATGACTAGTGCTTAATCAGAACCATTTTAGCATAAATTTCACTTAATAGGGAAACACTTGCCTGGTGACAAATACTTAAATAGTGTTTAACCAACTGTTAAATAGTTATAAAATTCTAGTCTCTCCTTTTTAATTTTAATAGTGAAGTGCCAGCTAAAGATTAAAGGAGAAAAAATACAAGATGAAATGCTGTAAATAACCTGGGTTTTACTGTTTCTTTTTTTGTTGTTGTTCTCGTTTGGCAGAGTATTTTTCTAATTGTAAAGCTTTTCAACTATTTTTAAGACTTTATCTCTTAACTGGGACAAATAATCAGGATGACAGAACATCCACGTATAATCTAATTAACAGATTTCTGCTGTCAACCTAAATAATAATAATGTGATAACATGCATGTGCCCTGCCAAAAGGTATCTTGAGTCCCTACCAGCACTACCCTAGCCAAAGAAAGCAAATTGCAGTCCTATTACCAATAGCCAGAGACTAGCTCATCCCAAAAGGTGGCCTGCACGTGCAAAAAGATCACCCAGAACAACTTGCCTGAATATATTCAATAAAGTTACCTAAAAATAACTATGCATATACTCAAAAAAAAAAAAAATTGGTTAAAAATGAAAACAAGCAAAAAGATCACCCAGAACAACTTGCCTGAATATATTCAATAAAGTTACCTAAAAATAACTATGCATATACTCAAAAAAAAAAAAAAATTGGTTAAAAATGAAAACAACCATTTCAAGGTCCCATCAGAAGCACCCTACGAAT
>VXAV01011790.1:342752-355823 GCA_013399715.1 Alectura lathami
TAAGTCTAGATTCTCCAGACTCACCCTCAGAGCTCTTGATCCCCATTCCAGGTCTTCCTTTCGGGCCTTCACCAACAGGGACACCTAGAAACACCTCCGAGCAGCTCTGGAGCTAAGGGCACCAGGATCGCAACAGCACTACTGTTTTACTACTTTTTCCACAACAGTTGTGTTCTGTCCCTTGACTTGAAGTACACATACACTGGTCTTCTGGTCATTTTTTCCACCTCTAAGTCTTTGTACAACACTTACTCTAATGAGTATCTGGTTTGTGATCAAGTTACCAGGAACTGTGATAATACAAGTAGTAACACCATCTGCAATCTATCTTTGCATAGACTTGTCTTCATTTTTGGCCTTCAAGTGTCGTAGCCAAGCAGAATCAAGTTACTAAGTGGGTCCCATTGCTGAAAATACCAGAGTAGGTACAATTCCCTAACTTTGACCTAACGAAAACCCAAAGAAAACTACTAGGGCTAGCCAACTGTATATCCAGAAGCAGCAAAAGATCTGGTAAGGGCCCCATCTTGATTGTAAATTGCAGTCCTAAAGGTGCAATTATTATTTCTATCATTTCTGATTGTCTCCCAGAAAGTACAAACACTACTTCTAGATTTCAAAATTAAATGCAGTTCTTATCTCCAGGGTTCTTATCCTCCTCTCTCTTCTGTGCTCATATTGCTACTGGAACAAAGTTTTAGAAACAATCAGGGCAATCGGATATCCAAAAATTTCTTCCTCATCTCCTAAATTTAATTTTCAAAACCTGTTCCTGCTGTTATCTTAGTTTTAACTTATTTTTCAACTGTGACAAATGTTTAGTTATTTATTATAAACCCTACCTCTTTCTCCCTTGGATTACTGTGGGTTTTTTTCCTCTCATCCCCACCTCTGAGGTTTTTGGTAAATGTTCTTCCCCTACTATTTTGTTGGGTCACTGAAAGTTGTATTGAATAGACATGACGAGTCAAACAACCCTCCCCCAAAGATTTTATCATGTTTTACATCTTGGCCTTCATAAGTCTGACAAATGCCTCACAGGAGAAAAGAGACCTCATTTCTCCTCTGCTGTGTGGAGTTNATTCTGTACTTACCAAAACATATGCAAGTACTTTTTTGTATGCTTTAATAGTACTAAAGCAATGACAGCTTCTCTGCCAGTACTGTTAGCAGCCTTTTTCCAGTGGTAATTACATTGTCATTATTTTTTTTTCACCTTTACACAGTTGTAAATATGAAGTAACTTCAGTGAAGCATAGAATGAGAATTGCAGAAAAATCTTTGTAGTGTATCTGTTTGTGATTAACCATCATGTTTCCACATGTTGTACTCCTGCCTGAATTCAAGCAGTCTATGGAAACCTGATCGGCACTGTAATTATGGCCTGCTTGAATCAAGTCAGTCAAATAATGTCAAAAACAATTATTTTCTTTTCCAAAGGGCACTACAAGTTTGGGAATACACAAGAGAAAATGCAGATCTCAACATGTTAACAGTTTATGAACCACTCTCAGAATATTCACTCCCTGATTCTTCTTGAACTGGCAATGATGGGAATTGAAAAATACACTGTCTTTTTGTTAGAGTCATTGTTAGTCTCTTTCCTAACACATAAGATACAGTTTTATGATAGAATGCTCTGCTGCAGACCACCTTTCTAATTTGGTCCACTAGCTGAAAGAAAAGCTAAGAATAAGGAAAAATTAGTTGTATTACTATAAATGCGCAGCCAAAAAATGTCAGCTAATGCAGCTGAATTTCAGAAGAACTTGAGCTAAGGGTTACTGTCCGGGAAATGAAACTTGTTGATTTCCACATGTCCAGGATTAGGCCACTCACTCAGGTGCCTTTTGTTAGACAACAAAGTTTGGACATTTTCCACTAAGTGCATTTTGTTACCTTGCCAATCTGGAGCAAGATTATCTGTAGAAGTTAATATTCTTTAACCTGAGCCAGACTTGTAGAATTAAACCCAAAATAAATCAAGGCGCTAAATAATGATTTAACAGCTACATAGGAGTTCTACAAAAGTCCCAAGAGATTAAGTATCTATTATAATACTTTCAAGATAGCCTGTCATTTTAGTCTGTAAACTCTTTGGAATAGAGAATATCTACTCATATGCTTATGCATTTCTCTGGGCAACTAGGCCATGGCTATTTTCAAAGAACACTGAGCATGACTACAATACTGAAAAGTAGTTTTTGTATGGGTTTTTGCCTTAAATCACTTGTCTGTTTCCAGGAATTTATATGTATTCATTAGATCCATTCTACACATAAAATTAGATATAAATATTTTAGAAGGTTTACGTGTCTCACACTTGTACATACTGTTCTACCAACACAGAACTGTTTGCCGTCTCTGATATATGTACAAATACACGGTACAAAGGAATTACTGCACCTGTAAGATCAAATATTCAAGCTTTTTTTTTTGCCATGAAAACTGTTGCTTTTAGAGACAAGTGTGATAAAAGCATTTTTTTACCTTCAGAAATTCTGCAAAAATTAAAATTCATGCACAAAAATTGTGTGGATTTTAGCGATAGAATGAAAGACATTGTAGCATCATATGGTGACCATATGGATCCCGTTAAAGCCATCTTCTGACAGGTTTCTCCAATCATTCTCTACCCATTTAAAGTCCTTTATGCAAGCTAAATGTCTCATTCTATTACTGAAAGTGGTGCTCTAAAAGTTTTGGGACAATAATACCAAAGACCTAGATAATATTATATGGTACACTACTAGTGGAATGTAAATTGTAGGAATAGAATCCATGATTAAATACTTGATTAACTACCTAATTACTTGATTAACATTTTGACATATTCCTTCGCCTGTAACTTTTGTAAAGAAATAGCTATGAATTTGCTATCCTGCAGAAATCTTCCTGTACAATCACCAGTCAAAGTATCTGTGGCTGTGTCAACCTACAGATGCTTTTTCTTGGTGAGAAATTTAGGACAATTTCATTATTTCTCTTGAAGTTTAATTACTAATGATAAATGGTCCAAATATCCACAACTGCTAACCAATAATTAAGTATACAATTACCACATCAAAAAACATTTGTATTATTGATTAGGGGATCACTCTAATTCTTACACAAAGTCAGTTTATCTGCATACAAGGAAGCATTAGAAATGTGATATGAACATTCAAATTTGTTTAATGAATAAGATATGAAACATGAAAACAAAACATTCCACCCATCGAATTATAACAACTGGGGACTGGCCACTGACAGGCCCAGACTAATATTTCCTTTTGTCCCACTAAAAAATCTGTCTTTAATAGAAAGACTGCTGAAACTGAGCAGTCTTCTGGGTATAATTTGCAGAGAAGAAGTGAGGTGTCCATGTTTAAGACATTGTTTTTTCAGGAGAGTTACAGAATATCTTTGTCATAATTTTTTACTGTGTTAATCTTAACATTCAATTAAGTAAAGAAAAAAATGCTGTAGGCCACTGAAGAGTACATACAACAATAACAAAAAATCTACTCAGAATTCATGCAAATAAAATAAATTAAAAACACAGCATACTAGGAAAGAGCCTTCTGTAGTGTGCAGTAAGATGTAGAAAGTATTTTAATTTCTACTGGAGCTTTATGGTGAGAGTACACTCCTACACATTAATAATGCATAACAATAAAACATAAAACCATTTCCTTATTGCTGACATTTATGCAAAACCACTTACAACCATTCAAAATACTAATATCCTTTCTTACCTAGCAATTAATGCTGCACTACGGATTCAGTACTCTGTACGCTAGAAAACAGCATTGCCACACTGCGCAGTGACCTACTGTACTTAATTACACAACAAAGTTCTTGACTTTAAGTCACTGAAATTAAAAGTCACAGTTAAGTTTCATTGTAAAATCATGTCAAAATCCATAAACAATTTCAAATGTATGTACCGCACACCCTAGAGAGCAATTTGGAGAGTCAGAAGTATGTTTCTTGAAATTACTGCACTCCTTTTTTTCCAGCTTATTTTATCTAGCAGATTATTTGTAGCAAAAATGTTATGCATGTTTGTGGGAAAGGACACAATAAATATGCTCTCAGTTCTCCACAAAAACAACTAAGTAGATACTCTTCCCATTTCCCTTGGCACTCCTACGCTGGCCTTTAGGCCTCAGTCCCACATTTGACTTGCATAGAGATTGTTTCTTAGGAAGATCACTGAACTATTACACTATTCAAAAATAAGCAAGTAAATAGAGCAAGTGGCTTCCTATTTAAGCTTCTACACAAAATGGATTCCAGTATTAGTCTTGGCGGTATTGCCACGCACACCCAGGAAAACTGTTGTGTGTAGTGTACCCACATTCCACTGAGTTAAATTTTACTCATTTCCAGCTGAAGAGTCTAACCTGGTCTCCATGAATGACAAGTAGCTGACAGCCACATGGAATAGGACAAGAACAAGAAATCCAAGCTCATTCTATCAACAAGACAAACACGTTTAAACCCATTTTATTTAATCGTTCTGATTATTTTCTTCATTCTTGCATTTTATGGGACAGTTATGCTGAAAGAAGTTCCGTTTCAAAGGTAGTACTTTTAATTAACCCATTTTAATGTGCCATGAGGAGATTAATCAAAAAAATCCAAGTTCCACTTTTGGCCGGATTACCTCTTACCTAAACTGCGGTAAAGATCATTCTGGCCATTGGAGGGTTAGTTAAGTTTAAGCTACTACTAAAACAATAAAAGTAAGTATTATTATTTTTTTTTTTTTTAATGTTGTGTCCCATCTCAACAAGAGTTTTCTAAGAAATAATTTGGGAATGAAGGGGTTATATTCTAAAGAAGAAGGTTTCTGATCTTGAAATCTTCCACTTAAAGCAAAGTAACATCTGCATATTTTGTTGATTTCTTATATTTCATTGTTACATTTTTCACTTAAACATGGCCCTGAAAGATGCAAAACCCTAGTTCATTGAGGAATGCTTTTGGTTTGGCACTGTAGTACTTCATTTGTTCATGGATTGGTCAAACAGCATTTAATAATTCACTCAGCAAGCATAGTCAGATGCTCCAAACACATGCTCTAGCCTGGAAGACTTTGCACTTACGCCCAGGAGTATACTTAGTTTTTAACTGTCCAGATACATTTCCATTATTACTTATAAATTTGTATGTTTTTTTTTTTTTTTTCCATTATCCCACTAGTATATATATTGTACTGTTATATATGTAACATTCTATGTTACAAAATGTAATTCTCACCCACTGTAGCAGTGTATTCCCTAGGAATAACTACATCTACACTCATTTTCCAGACAGATGGACAGATCACATTAATTATTTTTGTACTAAATATACCTCCAATATCTACCTTTCAGAAGATATTAACAAATAAATAAATTACTCATAAAAAATCATTAGTCACTCTACATGGTACAAAACTGCTACTGACAGTAATTGTTTACTAACTTCAGAAGTAGCTGCTGATTCTAGCAATGTCCCTCCCTGCAGTGTTGCCACAGTCTCTACCTTACCAGTGACCAAACGGTTCTTATGTTTTTCTGTAAATAACCTTGCCTGCAGAGATTCTGGAATTACTGTTTGAAGACCCCAAAGCAAACAGTTATTCTCAAGAGACAGTTCTGATATAGGATATAATGTTTCAGCAGAACCTCTGACAAATAGTTGATGTGAAATGAAGTACTTTTTGAAGAAAAACTGGCTTTTTCTCCTTGTCCATTTGCCATACGATAGAATGTAATGTTAGAAATGAAAGATTCCAAGTTTTTTTTCTTTTGCTCCCTATTCCATAAAACAAATACACTGATGATGATAGCAATGATAATATTAAGAAGAATCTTACTCTAATATCTGCCACAAACGACTTCCTAACCTGCTCTTCAGAGCATGCACATGCCTGAAAATGTGATTAGAACACAAAGGCTTTGTGGTACCTGGCCACCTCAGAAGCTTCATCTGGAGAACTTCAAACTACCTACAGCACATTGGTCCCAAGCATGTGCACGATTTAACACCCACTTCCAGGCTGCTTCTGAAAAGCCTGCCTCAACGGAGGAAGGAGGAGGAACATTGGAGAAGTGCTAGTTTATCTGTGATATCATAACTGGGTTGAAAAAGTTCTGCTGGTGATGAAACTCTTTGAGAACTTCAAATTAAAGATTCAAACCACTGAAATATCAGGTCTACAGTCTGTAGTTTTGTTCCTCTGAAGTACTGGAAGTATCTAAGAAAAACATTTATTTCTATAGTAAAATAGTAAAATAAAAAGTAACATGAACAGCAAATGCAATACATATTAAAGTTCAGCAAGATAGAAAAAATGTACTTAATTAGGCCTTAAACATCTAATATCTGGGTGATACAGATACTCAGTGCCAAGTTCAATCGTACTAGGGCCTACTTTTGGAAAAAAAAAAAAGTAATTAAGAGTATAAGAGATATATGTGGATAAAATCAAAAGAAACAGGAAAGATTGCAAGAAAAAAAAACATTTTAGCATGAAGAACAATTTAGGAAGTACAGAATGAACAGTATTGCTGCTCATTCTCACATAGTCAATAGTAGCAGTATCACAAGGAAATGGAAATAGGGTTATATATTCTATTCAGAACAAGAGAACACACAGTACAGGACTGCAGAAAAACCACATCCCCTCCTCTCTCCTAATAGGAGATTATTCAGCTTGTCAGAACAATGTATTCAAAAAGAAAATAAATTCATATGACACTGAAATTAAAACGATACCTAACATTTTGTCTTATTGGAAATAAGAAACATTTCAGAACATATGTGAAACACTATTTCATTTACTTCCTCAAATAAATGCTTAATTAGTTTTGTAGAAGGAAGTGTTGAATTTACAACTGGAAGAGCAATATATGATGTCTGCCACTTTTTAGAATATAATATTTTGTTATAACTGGGCATTTCCAGCTCGCTAGAAGCTGACACAATCTGTAATACATACAGAATAGAAACTTAATATTAGACATCTAAGAAAGAATGTTACTGTTTAAATCTTTATATAACTTTTGCTCTCTTGCCTGATTTAGTCCGGTATAAAACAGGAAAGTTTTTCCTGTCTCTGCCATCTCACAAAGCTTCATGTATCGCTCCCCGCATAATTTTTGATATGCTATTCTAGGAACTTTTCTCTAACACTTAAATTTGGAACAGATATTTTATTTTTGCTCATTTTTCCTATGGTTGCTTTTTTTTCAAAAGGTAACATATCAGGAGTCAGCTGGAGTAGGCTTGCAACTTGTTCACAGTTCCAAATATTCTTTTCACTGTTTGTGGAGAAGATGAGGTGTCAAGGAATACATATCAGTCTACATTTTGGACAAAATCCTTTCCCGGTATTTACTGCACAGAAGGTAATTTTCGTACACTCTAATACAATGCCAAGAAATCTTTCCCACAGACAAATGTCTCTTCATTTTCCAATGGTACAAAAATGATATTCCCATTCCTCTCCAGTATCTGAGAGGAACAGTGCAACTTACGATATCCATGCAACTCTAAGATACCATTGATTAACTGAGCTAGGAGTGCCTCTCTTAGCAGCATAACAGGGTTATGAAACAACTGAGAAATTTATTTTAAATTTCCCTTCTTCTTACAAGGCAAAACTACACACATTTCTTACAGAAGGTCTCTCGTTAGGCTCAAGATGAATAACCTGTTAGATTATTGCATGAAACAAATTTTCAACTTAACAAACAAACAAACAATCCAGCAACAAAAAACAATGCCCAGGAGTACATAGGACAAATAACAGAAGGTCAAGCTGTAAGTACACTGACAAGTCTGGATCAGGAAATACTACATGGGAGGGGAATGGGAGTATTTCAACTTTATGTGCCAATCTTTAGCTGTGCAGTTCCCATAGGGTGTATTCTGCCACCGTTACTCATGTCAAGTAATATATTATTCTACGAGGTATTCCCACTGACTTCTATTTCAGTTGATTCCATCCCACCTAGTCACAGACAGGAAATTCTTTAGCTTCAGAAAGTGTAACAGACAGATGTCCTTGGCCCAGACTGAGATATCTGTAGTTTCTCAACCCGTGAGAGTTATGTACAGAATACATATATGATAGTTGTATTTTTGATTCATTGATTTCAGTACTATTTTTGGAATAATATATTGCTCAGCCTAAATAAACCTGACTTTTAGACATTAATGGAACATTAAAGCATAAGCTGTGAAGTGTGTGCTTGTATTGGAGATCTCTCCTGTACACTACTATGAAAAGGAGGTAATTACCTAGAAGGGACAGTGCACAAACAGAGTCATAGAATCATAGAATACCCCAAGTTGGAAAGACCATTGAGTCCAACTCCTGGCTCCACACAGGACCACTCAAAAATCAAATCCTCTGTCTGAGAGCATTGTCCAAATGCTGCTTGAGCTCTGGCAGCTTGGCACCGTGATGACTGTCCTGGGGAGATTGTTCCAGGCTCAATCACTCTCTGGTGCAGAACCTTTTACTTAATCCCCAGCCTGACCCTCCCCTGACACAGCTCCATGCCATTCCCTCTGGCCCTGTCACTGTCCCCAAGGAGCAGAGCTCAGCGCCTGCCCCTCCGCTCCCCTGGGAGGAAGCTGTAGGCTGCCATGAGACCTCCCCTCAGCCTCCTCTGCTCTGGGCTGGACAGACCAAGGGACCTCAGCTGACCCTCATATGTCTCATCCTCTACAACCTTCACCATCTTTGTAGGCCTACTTTGTACGCTCGCTAATGGTTTTTTGTCCTTCTTGTACTGATCTGCCCAAATCTGCACACAGTGTTCACGGTGAGGCCGCACGAGCAAATTGCGGAGCAGGACAGTTCCTTCCCTTCTCCTGCCACAAAAGCTATGTGTTATGAGAGAGCAGGTCCCTTTCCAGTAATTCTGAACTTAGCATTGTCTAAGAAAAAAGAGACTGGACAATATCAGACTTGTTCATAAGTCTGGAGTCTAGCGCTTGTGTAAATTATTAAAATATGGCTTAATAGTTTTCAGGAGAATTTCATTTGAATTTTTTTTTTTCCTCTACTTTTTAAAAGTTGAAAAATGCCAGCGAGATTTAGTCATCTTGTATCATTCTGCTGCTTTTGCTAGCAGAATTGTCTTTCTTCAACCAGCATTAGCAGTGCCACATGAGGTTGGATGACGGTCGTGTGAGGAAGAAAGCCTGGGCCATGAGAAAGAAAGCTGTGGAGGCGATATCCAGACATCAGGAGTTCCACTACAGGGCAACTGAATTAAATTGTAAAGAAAACCAAATCCTTGGAAGAGATATCCTTATGGGAATTGATGTCAAAAAGTCACTGTTCTTGCAGCCATGTAGTCAAATAGGCTTATCACAGCAGGTGAAGCTCTTCCAAAGACATATGAGTTATCATAATTCTTCTCGTTTCCCCTTGGAAGAAGGTGAGTTATTCTTGATGAAATTGCTTCAGTTTCAAACACAACAAAATCAGTCCAAGATTGTTTCAGAGTTTAGAGAGCACTTTTTAAATGTATTTCACAAACCAGTAAGGTATATGTGGAGTTGTTTTAATGCTATAATTTCATGTTTTTTGAATTAGCATAAAGGGTTGGAATTATTCAGAGATGGAAGTTAGCACTAGCGCTGAAGCCTAATTAAGCTTACCTGAGCAGTTATGTTTTGTTTTGGTTTGATTTTAGCATGGGAAAAAGAGGATGCTTTGTTGTGTAATTAAGAACAGTGGGCTCCTAAACAATGTTGGCAAAGCTCTTTTCCATCCTAAGGAGAACTGTTCATTGTCCTCTACTGCACAGCATTAATTGCTAAATGAGAAAGGAGATCCATATATTGTATAGTGTGTTTTTTGCATCAATGCTAGCAATCAGGAAATATTTTTATGCTTTAACAGCATGCATTTTTAATATCCCAGGCCTTCTCTCTGCCAATAAAGAATAATCTGTATCAGAGCTGAAAATAATATCTAGATCCTGCTCGTGGTTTGCATACTAACCTGTATGCCTAAATTTGTAGGTTTTCATCTTCCTGGTAAAAAAGGACTCTAAACTGACTTGTGTTTATTTATACACAACAATTTTAGTTGACAATATTGCCAGTCCAGACATCCAAAAATGAGAGAGTTTACATGAAATGACATTTTTTCTTTCTCTGAATTTTCAATTATTCTTGGATTATGTTTTTCAAGATTTTCTCCACCGCTACGAAAGCTAGACACATGCACATTTTTAAATGAAAGGTGAGACTTTCTTGTTATCACTTGTGTCCAGCAGCTGGTCCTTCAAGTACAGCATCAAATACTGCAATACTTACGATAAAGCAGCGAGAACCAGCAGGAGTGGGTTTATTTGGTAATATGGGTTGTTGGTAGATAGTTATGTTCAGAATTGGGTGGGATGGGATTTGGTTTCTGTGACTGTTTTCTAAAGCTACTCAAAGGTGCTTGACAATGTCTGTTTCCAAATTTGTCGCTGCTGTTGTTGATAAAGTGAAAAGACCAGAGTGAAAGGAAAAACTGAATTAAAAATGCTATCAAAGATGCACAATCAGCATACTAGCAAGGAAAATATTCAAATTATCTATTTTGCTTTGTCATTAAATGTTTATTAGATATATGCAAAAACATGTTGTATCATATTTTAAGTCTGCAGAGTATAAGGTTGTTTGTGTGCATCCACCTGCATTGCAGATTGTGAGATATTTGGGGTAGGGCAGAGTCAGTTCACCAGCTGTACAAGGTACTTACAAGAAGGCCAAAACACAGAGTATTATAGCAGTTTCAGTTACAGAACACTGCAAGACCCAGCCTTTAGCAAAATAATGTCAAGCGTAAGAGGAAAAACTAAAAAGAAAAAACATTTTTGGGTCATGTTCTAACCCTCTTTACATTGCATTTACCGGTGTCTGAGGATCATCTAGGAACTTATACTAAAATTAACTTGATTGCTATTTTCTGCTCTTTTGGTTGCCTATGTACATGGGGGATGCCATTTCAGCTGGATGAGGGTGGGAAAAAGGAATGGCTAATCCTTCCTCCAATTGTACTTCTTAGAAGGTCAAAATTGTCAGTGAAGTTTAACACTGACCTTTACTTTTAAGCTATATCCATACCTGCTCCCACCAATTCCTTCTTGCCTGTCAGCTCACCTCCAATATTTTTTTTTTTTTACAGAGATGTTTTATCAAGATACAAAGAGAAACTTAAGTGGGTAACACCTGACTGCTAGAAGATGATTCTAGAAAATGTTTACATTTATATCTAATCTGAAAGATATATACAGCCTCAGAGATTTTAAGAATAATTACATGCCTGCTGAGAGTTACACATTCTCTTTAGCATTTTTCTGAACAAGGTCCTCAAAAGAACTTGAGAAAATGCAACGCTAGATCAAATATCCCTCACTTTATGCCTTCAATTTTTTTCCTACAATCACACATGAAAGAAAAACTGTTGGGACATTTAAGAGCAGTTGGAAGTTCTAGACGGCTGACTCATGAGCACAATTTGGTTTATTTTGGTTTTATTATCGTTAGGACTCAGTCATCGATATCTATTAAGGCCAAGCACATTTTCTTAATGTTGGCCAGAAATTAGAACAAAACACCTGTACCTTAATAATCACAGAAAATATCAACTGACTGCTGCTTAGAAGTGAGTGATTTTTCCAATTAACAATGTATTTCTGATATGCTAATGAGTAATATTAAGCTGACTTTAAAATAAATATTAACTGGAATTTGGAAGGGCTCAAGTTACAAATACTCTTGTCAAATCTTTTAGCCAAGTGCCATTTATCAGCAAGAATGACTTATGCTGTACTAATCTATTAAATCCATAAATACTGTAAAATTCCAGTTCAGATTGCAAAAGATAACTTTGAAGATTGCTGGTTCAAAATTCCTCTCTATCTTTTCCCCTTCTCCTCCTTTTTTTTTTTTTTTTTTTTTTNTTTGTATTTTCTTACTTTTTAACACAAAAGGAATGGACACTGGTGACCGTTCACATGTTCATCTAGAAAAACTCACCAATTTTTATTTTTCTTTAAAACCTATCAAGTTTGCTGCCCACATTTTTATTAAATACAAACTATTCCATACAACCCTTGCCAGGAGCAAAATAACCCATAGTATAACTCCTCCATAATAGAATCATTTAAAATCATGACTTATTCCAGGTCTAAGGCAACCATACATTATTTTTAGCTGTTTCTGCTATCCTTGACACAGACATGGGAGTCAGGTACTTAAGCTCCTACACCACAGGATTTCACTGAGATAGTTTACCTATATGAAATCTCTCCCTCTTAAATTTTAAGGCTATTTCATTCATGAGCTGAAGTTGTTTTTTTCCCAAAGCCAGGTGGATTACACAATGTCAGAAAGGAGAGCAAATAACAAGTCAGTAATTTACCCAGGATGTCAACAATAAAATAAGAAGCCAAAGTAAGAATAGAAAGAGTTTCATTTCAGCTATCAAAATGTCTACTGTAATAAATTTACTGTTCTGAGCTTCAAAATATTACTGAAACATAAAAACATCTCAAAATAAATATTTAAACTAAGTAAACTTGTAGGCATGCATAAATGTTGTAAATTTCTGGAGTGAGACACTTCCATTTCATCTTCGAAGTCTAACTCTGAATGTAGAAGGAAGCCATTAATGTCCCATCATTTATAAATGATAACTGCTTCTACATAATGCTTCAAAGCCATTTTTAAGCCATTTAAGCTTTTTCAATTTGCACTAAATATCTACCCAGAGATGATAGTTTAGAATTTAGAGTAATATTTAAACTGATATCATATACTTAATTTTAAATAAATTTTAGTATAAAAATATAATTTCTCAGGGCATATGGCACATGATTTCCCTCTTCTGACCGTGACGTGAGCAAACAGAAGCTTTAAAGTTAAGTTCTTTGAGTTGTTCCTAGGCTATTAACTTCCCTGGTATTCAGAACATATGTGACACCAGAGGCATGTGGAAAACTGGATCTTACTTTTAAATACCTAAAAATAGTTTTTGGGAATATTATTACAGAAATGTTAGTTTCCAGTTATCTTTCCAGT
>VXAV01011790.1:355869-368212 GCA_013399715.1 Alectura lathami
TACCTGCCCTTACTGAGGTGGTGGGTGGCTGGAAGGAAAAGGTGGCTTTAAAGGTACGGACGGTTCTAGAAAACTTAGTCTTTGCCTGATAGTCATAATGGAGGACGGATGTGAAATATATAGTCTGAAACGAATCCTGCTCAGTCACTTCTTTGTTTTGTGCATTTCTTTTCACTGCATACAAATTCCAGTCTGAGAAGTGACAGATTTCACACTGTGTTAGAAACTGTCTTGTAGAGGTTACTCTACTTTTTATAGGTAAAATAGAAGGATAGATCTTCCCATGGTAGTTTTTAATACTTTTAAACTTTTTAAGCTCTTTTGGGCAGCAACCGTAGGTCTGTGTTAGCACAGTGCCTCTGGCAACTAGTACATTATACTGAATAAAAATGATGGAGGAAGGACTTCTGTGGAAGAAAATACTATGTTCAACACACCAGATTTTTTTCTGTATTTACCATAAAAAAAAATAACCTTAGAGTTGGCACTATGTCACAAGTCTAAGGGATAACGATGATATGACTATGAACGAAGAGTATTTTGCTGAGAGCCAAGCCCCTTTCCAAGATGGTACTAAGTGAATCTGAAGTAGAAATCCTCATAAAATGTTTATGACTGAGGGGGAGCCCTATCCCAGTAACTCCCGATTTTATAATTACAGTTTTAAATTCAATTATTACTCATTTTAAAATACAAAACAGTTTCCATGGAAATACAAAGTAGAATTGTTGGCCCATTTGAAACAAGCAGATGGTGAATGAAGCAGGAAGTATGGAGGCAGAGGCACTTGTGGACTTTCTCCATTTTTTCCTGGTTCACTAAGAAAATAGCTCAAGTCAGCTTCTTCACTGCAGCCAACTTTTGGACGAGTTGGCTAGAAGGACATACAACAGCAATACCATTCTGCTGGCTTGTCTTGTGCACATAGTAAATACATTATATTTTCATCTAAACATTCTAAAACCTTTAAAATAAGTAATAAGACAGCATGTACAGAAACGTAGGATATTTTATCACAGTCTTGCTTTACTTAATTTCTGACACGTGACAACATCTCACAATGAATTATTCATGCTTGGCAAGTAACTTCTGTTCAAGGAGATCCCAATTTCCTCAAATGATTAGCTATTTTGACTAGTATCTTGCTCAATCGCTCATCTGTGGTTATAAATATTTACAGCTCACAAAGAATCGGAAAAGCCAAATATATTTTCCACTTTGCACAATTGGACAAACATGCATTCATTTCCACTGCAGATGCTTCTGCATGTTTATAATATGTAATATGCTGCCATCTTTGAAAGAATTTGACTGACACATCTGTCAGTGTAAGCAAAGGTGCTTGAACATAGCCTCCATGATTCAGGACACAGCCTTCTTGGCGACCAGGATTATTTTCTGTTTTTTATTTTTTGCATTTTCTTTCTTTTTTTTTTTTTTTTTCCCCTCTATTCTCTAAGAAACTGCACTTGCAGTGGAGCCGCCATTTCTCCTTCCCTCTGAGCCACTGCTGGAGAGGAGTACATCTTTGGCTGCTCCATTACGGTAGCTTTTTGGGTGCTTTGCATAGCCTCTACCACATGTAGCAAATGGAGCAGAGGCCAAGAATTCAGTCCATGGGGTCCTAATAGCATAGACATTCTTAATCCCTTCCCTCCAGCTTCTTCACCAGTAACTTGATTTCACTATTCAGTGAAAAAGACCACAACGGATCATGAATGTGCTAAGCAAATTAATCTTAAAACCTAAATAAAGCCTTAGTCCTGTTATCATTTTCTAGCATTTATCAACAAAGCTACAGTTTTTATAACAATATTAAATTGTTGCGAAGAGCCATTACAAACTTAAGCAAGATATATTAGCTCAAGTATGGATTAGTGAGAGGAGATGTAGCTAGAACAAATACAGTAAGTGGTAAGTAACAAAAGATGTTATTAATGTGTCTAGATCTGACACAGGAATGTAGAAGAAGAACTAATGCAGCGAGGTAGGGTCAAGGCCATCATGCTTTCACAAGAATCTGTGAAAAGCAGTGTGTTCAAAAGATTTCCCAATACAAATCCTTCTGATTTTGTTCCCTCATCATATTTGCTTTTTGCAACCTGTGATTCTCACAGTTGCCTGAATGGCTTTGCAATATCTAACATGTTAAGGTGTTGCCTTCAGGTTTTGTTAATGTTTTCCAATCATTTTCCAGTTTCCTGATGAATTAGCCTGTCAAAAACACTTTTTAACAGATAGTATAAAAATTGAGCATTGAACATTTGTTTGAATTTGTTGTGGATAAATACTGAATTGGATAGCCACAAAAATATGATTTATTGTAGTTAGAAGACGTTTTTCTGCAGTAAATAATTACTACCTGGAAAATTAATTTACAATTTATTATTAAAAAACTGACAGAGAATAACATAACAAGTACGGACTCCTCAATTCTGTAAAATCATTGGCATGAAGATATGGAATAATTTTTTTGTGTTTCCTTACTTTCTTTCACTTGCCATTTTTGAGTGAGGTTGTGAGGGATATCCATCTTACATCAACACTTTTTGAGCCAACATTTTGTGAGTTTTTCTGCCTTGGATAGTTATAGAACTTGGTGAATAAATTCATCCTGTTCTTTACAGAATTGGTCTTTTTTAGCTATACAAATTGAAACATTTTATATATTCCAAATTTAGATCTAATACGTATAGCTCAACCATCTTGTTTTCTACAGAGTGATTAACAACATTGCATATTCTACAAATCAAAAATTCCCCATTTAGAAGTGGCTTATATCCATACAACAGGATGTACTGCATTCGGAATAGCAGCTTCAAATTAACATTAGAAATTGTAAAATCTCTTTCAAAATACATGTTAAACAGTACAGCTGAGAACATTTATATATATAATGTATAACAGTTTACATACAGCTGCTAATCTAAATACAAATGCTGTGCTTCAACGGCTCAGATCTGTTCAAAAAATGTTCTCACTAAAGAATTTGAAAATTAAAATGTCTGCACATTGAGATGTATCTTAATTTAAAATGCTTAAAAATAAGTAGCAATCATCTTATTTTTCTGTGTGATACAATTATGGAATAACAAGGAGGAACATTTTTGAAGTATATTTAACAAGTAGCTTGTTTCAGCCTGGATATTAGCTTGATTTACCATCTGCAGAATTACCAATAACATGATGCATTTATTACCCGTAAAAGCTATTAGCAGGTCATTTTGTTCAGTTCATCATATGTGTCTTGAGACACAATCTGGCGTCTAACAGATTTTCATACATTGATGTCACAGAGAATCAGACTGTTCTTTAATTGATTGTTTCTTGCTAGACTACTTTGATTAAAACAGGTTGTGCTATTTGCTTTTAGTTCTACATTTCTCTAGTTTAAATTCATGCCCAGGAAAGGCAGAAATTATTCTCATTTCCCTGGATTTGTCTAATTCAATGTGTATGTGATAATCCTTGTAATCAAGCTGTTTAAAAACCGTTCCAGTTGTTCTAAACCCATTACTCCCTTCCCAATTAATGCAATCTACACAATGTTTTAAAAGCTATTCATCTTTCCAGGCCAAGTTGTTAGAGGATTGTTAGATCTTAAGCCTTGGAGACATGAGTGCATACAGAGGAATGGCATCTGAAGAAAGTGTTTTTTCCTTTAATTTACTGAGGGCAGGCTCATAAGCTGGGCTCTAGCAGTAGCAAAAGAGGTAACTGTTCTATATAACAGGAAACAGCAGAATATCTGTGGACATTTTGCTTGGTGCTTCATCTGAAATTATGGTCTCATCTGGCCTCCAAAGGCCAGTTCTATGCTCTGTGGGGAACAGAATACCAATCACATGGTTTATACTTTTGTTTCTTCAAGAATCAGCAAATTCAAAATAAGATTGGATGTGGCAGAGATTTAAAACATTTCCTTTCAGAAGAAATTTTAATTTTAGTAGGTGCACAATTCCACGCAAAATACTGTGGTTAACAGAATTCAAGATACTGTTTGAACTGCAGTAGGGGGTTTTTTTTGTTTCTTTTTTTTTTTTTTCATTTGGCACTAAGACTCTCTGATGGTTTAAATTGTTATAATTACCTAGCAATTAATAGACATGTCATCTTACGTTGTCTAAGGATTTCATATTTTTCTATGTTAAATTCTATTATATACCTATCTCAATGATTCATTGAAAAAAAAAAAAAAAATCTCTCCCTACAAAAATGCTATTCATGGCCAGGTTAAGGCTGAAGCAGCCAGCAGGACAAGGGAGGTGACCATCCCCCTGTACTCGGCACTGGTGAGGCTGTACCTCGAGTGCTGTGTTCAGTTTTGGGCCCCTCACCACAAGAAGGACATTGAGGCCCTGGAGTGTGTCCAGAGAAGGGCAACAAAGGTGGTGAAGGGCCTGGAGCACAAGGCTTATGAGGAGCAGCTGAGGGAACAGGGGCTGTTCACTCTGGAGAAGAGGAGGCTCAGGGGAGACCTTATTGCTCCCTACAGCTACCTGAAAGGAGGCTGCAGTGAGGTGGGGGTCGGCCTCTTCTCCCAGGTAGCTAGTGGTAGGACAAGAGGTAGCGGCCTCAAGCTGCGGCAGGGAAGGTTCAGGTTGGATGTCAGGAAAAAGTTCTGAGAATGAGTGGCCAGCCACTGGAACAGGCTGCCCAGGGAGGTGGTGGAGATGCTCAAGAAAGGTGTAGATGTGGCACTTAGGGACATGACTTAGTGGGCATGGTGGTGTTGGGTTGATGGCTGGACTAGATGCTCTTAGAGGTCTTTTCCAACCTTTATGATTCTATGATAAGACTTATGGATTGTCCCTTTGTCATAAGCTGCAGTTTATCTTGCATGACTTTATTTCATGCTGTATCACTCCTGTTGCTTACAAACATCATGCACGTTGGTACCCAATAGAAGTTAGCCTCTAATGTAAAGGGTACACCTCCCTGTAGTATGGTGGACCATCTCTAAAATTAACCTCCTGAACATAGTGATTTTTCATTCTTGTTGATGCAATTTATAACTTCTTTCTAATATGATGACTAAAGAAACACAAGGGAAAAATATACAGAAGGTATATTTCTTGGTCGTGTCTTTTATCACTGAAATTATTGACTGTAATATGAAGTGGGGTTTCCTATGTTCTTTATCAAATACTACATGTAATAATTTGACTACGAGACAGACAATGCACTCTATGTAACAGAAAACACCTAAAGAGAGAAGAATTGAAAGAAAATCCAAATGAGAGATAGAAAAGGAGGAAGGTACAAAACTCACATTATGATAAGCTGCACTTTCCCTAGCCATAAATGAAAGGTGTGTATTCTCCTTCCCCAAAGCTTCAGCTCTTGTTTCTAAAGAAAATTATGGTAATATCATAACTCTGTATGTCTAGAAAGTCATATCATGACTGTATGAAAACAGGAGTACTGCAAAATTTTAGTACTAGCTGTGCTGCCTGTGCTTCCAAATTCTTTTGCATTTTCCGTTTTACTTGATGCATGTGTATACAGAGGACACCATGGTTGGTAAGAAGCTGCATTTCAGTTTAGAAACATCCTGAAGTCAGAGAATGAAAATTAGCCATATGCAATGGAGAGGGGAAAAACAAACAAACAAACTCAGAAAATGTAGACGTCTATCAAGTTCCTTAAATTTAAATAATACAGGCATGTAACTTTAACACATTTAAGAAAAGAGCTAGGAGAAAGTCATTGGAGTGGGCAGGAAGATTGGGCACCAGACATCAAGCTCCTAAGTTTCCTACAGAAGCCAAGAAGAGAGTCCCTGGTAGTGCTGTAAAAGACAGAATAGGCTAAGGCACGAGCAAAACAAGCTTTATACTCTGCAATAGTATTGTATTTCTTTTCAGTAGCAGTGTTGGAAAAGCACGTAAGAAAATAACAATCTGCTTGAAGCCTTCCTTTCTCTTGAAGTAGTGGACATCTTAGGGACGTGGTTTAGCGGGCATAGTGGTGGTGGGTTGACGGTTGAACTGGATGATCTTAGAGGTCTTCTCCAACCTTAATGTTTCTATGATTCTATGATTTATACCAGTAGGATAGGGAGTAACATCAGGAGGAACAAAGGAGCAGGGAAAAGAGGGCCACAAATTGTGTAAGACCCTTCAGTGGAGTAGACTAATGAGATACACTTCTACGTGTAGGATGATAGCAATAAACAAAGAATGCAAAAAAAGGTCAGAAAAAGTGAAAGGACTGAATGAAAAAGGGAGTGAAGTAGACAGGGAGCAGACAAAATGCTGTCAAAGTTGTCATTGTTTGTCCAGACAGTGAAGATCTCCACTTTGACATTGTTAGATGCTTTTCTTTCCAGGAGACCCATAGAGCAGTCACCCAAAGGAGGGGAAGAGCTATCACCTAGGTCCTATATGGCTGCTGATCTCTGTTTCTAGAATGCTGATTTGCTCCACTGAGGTCTTACTCATTCTACTGTCCAGCTAAAGACCTTTATTTCAGTCATTTGCGCACCTTCTCCTCACCACCAGAGAATCTTAACTTCCCTGGCCCACTTCTTTCTTATGATGCTTAGCTAATAGGGAAAGTTACTGAAGGAAGAGAATACAAATACAGCCAAGTTGTTGCATCTTTAATAAATGACTATTCTGATTACCTTTACAATCTGAAATCTTATCCTAAATAAGAATGGAAATGGCAAAGAAAACAAGCTCAAAGGATTATCAATGCACATAGATGTTTCTTTTACTTACAGGTTTATTTAAACCTCCAAAAGGGGAAAACAGTACTCCTTTATTACCCCACTGTCACAAAATAAGAACTGCTAATGAAGTCAAATCTTTTATTTGTAGGGTGTCTCTAAGCCTATCAAAAGATCAAAAAAAAAGAAAAAAAATACAGTCTGTGGAGGATTAGAAAATAACTTCATTAATTAGCAATATGCAACCATCTCTAGTGAAGACCATGTCAGTCATTCCAAGTGAACATACATCATGTTAATTTTATTTTGCGAGTGGTAGCGGGGAACGTTACGAGCAATAAATCTTCCCCAAACTAGATACACAGATGCACAGAATGTAATTACAAGAGTGCAGAAAATTATAAAGACACAGAAAAACAATTCAACATCTCTTGCAAAAAGTGCTGTGAGACCTCAGCAACCACAAACAGTCGGTCCCTACTTTTACTCCTGAGTTAAAATATGAACCTTGGGAACTGACTAGCTAAAAGTTTAACTCGGTACATACTCAGAGGAAAGAGTGCCACCTACTGAGAGCAGACACTGAAACAAGACTTATTCTTCCTGATTTAACACATTCTCCTCTTTTCTTCCTAACAGATAAAAAGTAACAAGTATGTTTGGATATTCCAGTCTAGGTGTATTTGTATGTTTTAAGGAATTTCAAAATAAAAAAAATCCCACAGTGAGTAATACAAACGTAGATTCAAATGAACAAGGAAGTTCTGTTCGAATCTCCAACAAGCCAACATGATTTTGGGTTAATCACAGTGGTGACATTATTTCTGTGGGGTTCGGTCTCCTGGCCAGCTGTAGGAGATATGCTAAAAGGCTTTGGATGAGTTAACCACAGCACCAAAAGTGAGAAGGAGGGAAGAAATTACCGACATCTGATGTTTCTGAGAAAAAGGAATTGAAACAACTGGCTAAGGGCCTATGCAAAATTAGAAGAAGGTAAGAACACTAGAAAAGATATATTTCATCACTTTCTGAAGATATTTATAGAGTGAACAGTGGTCTTTTTATCCGAGAGTATGAATAGGTCATCAATGCATTTGGTTTTACAATTGTACCCCCCATTCACTTTCCCTGGTTTTACATATCATTGCATCACCGCTGGCAAAACTGACATATGAGCAGGGATGTTTTATATGTGATTAAGCTGCACAGAAATAATGGTGTAGAGTAGATGGCCCATACGACCAATTGCTGGCCGTGTGCTTCACTGCACTCGACAGTATTATCTGGTTCATGAATACAGATCAACTACTTCCGATACTTTTTAAAAACATTATGCTACAGTGAAAAAATAATATATATTGTTTCAGACATACAAAATATTTATGGGACAATCCAGCACCAGTGCAAAAAACAGAGCCAGGTAGAAAGGAGAATCATGGGGGAGAGAAGAAATTTGGAAGAAGAATGCACCAGTGATGAGGTGTAGTGCTGCTTACTTCTGCAAAGCTGCAGCCTTTCTCTGCCCTGCACACTCACCAGCAGTGGGTCAAGGGGCAGAGCCTTCACATGCTAACATAAGGAAAATCAATTTCAGTCCTCAGCGGACTCAACTACTGGAACAAAAGGCAACTCAAGCAATTTCTCTATGGCTGTTCGCATACTTCTGGCATGATGCAGGCAGCCCACCACTCCCAAATCTGTGCTGGTTCTAGAGCAGCCCAAGAATAAATGCACACTTGTGTGGAATTTCTGGCATACATTTACAGCATCCAGACACAACTTCAGTTTTGAAGCTGTTCATGAAAAACGACAACCAGCACCCTGGATCTAAACTGATTCTTTAGCCAAACAAAGCTGTTTGTTTCTTTAAGATAGCCATTAAAAAATACACAGTAAAGCAAGACAAGATGAATACTTGGAACAAAATCCAACAGAAAATGAGATAAAACCTAGACTTTCTATTTCATATGAAATCAAGGATCAAAACCAAGCTCACTAGTTATTTAACATTTAAGTACGTGCTACTTGAAACTAATTTCTCTGGGCCTCTTAGTCCTGGGGAGGGAATATTCTCCTCATCCCTATGATAGCCACAACACTGGAAATGATTCCCTCTTCAGTTATTACTTCTTAAGCTCTAGCATGTGCCCAAGATAAAAGCAAAATTCAGAGGGGAAAATAAAAGTGTGGAAAGGAGAATAATTATTGTCCTGGAGAACACACAAGGAAATATCCCTTTTTGATATTCTAAATTTCCTTAAACAATTTTAACCTACATTGAACATTAAGGTAATTTGTGCATAAGATAAAGATTGTTACAGAAAACACTCATATGCCTCATCCAACATCAGAGAACCTGGTCAAGGGCAATTCACCCAGCCACAGCACTACCCATGTCAATGGAGGAAGATCAACACCAAGCCATGACTCCAGACTAGCTAACCAGGCAAACTTTCTGGATTTTTTTCATAATCCCGTAGCAAAGAGGCACTGCTTGCTGTCTGAACTTGCTTGCCAAAGGCGTACCAACTTGCCCTGTGCTCCCTGCGGGAGCAGGGGCCACAGTGGCAGGGTGCAGGCCTGCAGCAGGCCTGAGGCCTGGCCAGGCAGCTTTGCACTGCATGGCACCAGCGCTGCCATGGGCCAGCCGAAACACTGACCCGCTCTGCCTCGTCAGACACTGTGCCATACTCACGAGATGTGGTGCAGCTGAGTTTACATGCATAAAGAAACGATATAATGATAACATGGGAGTTAAACTCAAGCTGCTTCTTTATGGTAGTAGTTAAGAAACGTATTTGAACACCCAGCTAACACCGTGTACCGTTAGAGGACTCCAGATGAGCTACAGAAGAAAATGTCATGCATCTTTTTACATTACCAGCTTCAGCAGCAATGTTAAATCACAGAAAATTCTGAACTATCTGCTGCAAAATGCCAGATATTTATATTTACGCTGCTGCACGCAGTCTGGTCCCACTGTCCCCAGCAGGACCTGCCAGACACTGTCTGCTGGTTCACTAACGAGGCCCTCCATGAGGCAGGAGAGTCTGCAGTGACTCTCATCACATCAGGGTGACAGACTAATCACGTCGGAAAGGCCGAGTATGAGAACAGAAATGGGGGGGAACATCCCCTGCATGCGTTTTGCCTCCATTGCAGCAGTTTAAAGGAAATGCTGTGTCAGTGTTTTTGATGCATCCAGGGACTGAATGTAAACAACATGGTACAACTCTAGAAACTGCCATCATAAAATATTTTAAGAGGCAGAGTAGAGTAAAATAAAATAAAAATGTCTTTTTATGTGATATCTCAGAGTAATTCAGGATTTATGGTACCTTAACCTTTAGAATCCAAAATATTAAGCTATGTTTCTTAGAGATAATAACTCGGTTGTCCCTCACTTATGTGTCTTAGATAAAAGCCTACTGCCACAGAATCCATGAATGCTCAAATACCCTTGCGGGCCTTTAGTAGTAAATCTTATGGAATAGCTTATGGCCAATGTAATGGCCCACAGTAGCCTGCGAATATCATGAATTCTAATAATACTTACATCAGTAGAAACATGAAGTAATGTCTCCATTGTAATTAAATGATGTATTTAGAGCAGTGCACTAAATGGTCCCCTAGTGTGTTGGTGATATATTCTAATAGTCTTCTCTTTACAGCCCCACACGGTAATATTCATGCTTTATTCTGGAGGGCTTTGCTTCTTACTGAACATTTGAATTGCAACATTAAGTGGTAAAGTGGATTACAGCAGACCTCCATGAATATGGATTCAGATCAAGAATCTAAGTGCTTAAAAAAATAAAGTGTTACTATTTAAACAGAGTGATTACCAAAACATTTTGATATGGAGGGATGTCATGAGTTCTTTTAGTTTTTTAAGCACATCCTAGACCCAGCTCAAATTTACTACAATTAAAAACTGAGCAGGGGGAGACTGAGTTTAATTCAGCTAAATAATATGTAGTGCAGTTATAAAAATTCATTTTGGTTATTTAAGGCATAAGTTCATTTTAATAATTGTTACCACTGTATTTTAGAAGTAATTCTGAAAAGATTTAGTCTACAATACACTGTCAGCTCACAAGACCGCTGCTCGTAAATGTTTCGTATTTATAAAAGCAGTATCTGCTCCTTCAGAGAGAGAAAATAATCTTTTTTCTGCTGATTAGGTAGCAACGAAAATGTTCATTTATGTATTTCTACTCTTTATTTTCCCAGTAAATCAGCCAATAATATAACAGCTGAAGGTACTAAGGGCCTGAGGCAAGGCTAAGGGCACTTCAATATATCTAGGCATGGCCAGAAATTGTGGAATATTAGGAAGCATATTACAGTATATGTAAAACTATGGCTGACACCTCATTATGAGGCAATGGTTTATATTATTTTTAAAGAAAAGCTGATTTTAGCCTTAAAAAACAACAACTATAAAGGCATCTATATCAATAAGAAGTTTTATTAAAAGGTTTCATTCCTTCATTGTATCTCAGCTTCTCTAATAATTGCTTGAGAAATACCGATTCCTTGTGGCACTCATACTAAACAAGACACGTTTTCAGAACACTGCTCAAAATAAATTCTCTAGGAATTCATGCATATGACTTATAGATTTTCATATGATTAAACATTAGTTATCCATGCACAACGTTGCTTGTCTTCATTTAAGTCTGTCAATACTTTTGTTATGTAGTGCTTTTTAGAAAAACCAATAGGAATGTAAGAAAGCTCCAGAGGTTTTTTCTTTGTTTGTTTTGATTGTTTTGGTTTGGTTTTGTTCTCTGTCTGCTTCAGGGCCCTCAAGTTTTAAAAATGAATGAGCTCTGTAGTTAGAGACCTGCAGAAGGTCATGTACTTTGACTTAGAACACAGAAGAATCATTAAGTTGAAAACATGCTTATATTGCCTGGCTATTTGCACAGCCGTTTTGGCTATAACTTTCCTTGGATAGTATATTCATGGAATCCACACTTCAGATTCTGGAAAGACCAGTTTGACCTTAAAATTCCAGAAACATCCAAAACTTGGCCATTGTAGGTCAAGCTGCTGAACAAAGCAAAAGTACCTTAAACTTTAGAAAATAATGGTTTGATTTTACAAATGGCATACATTGGGGAAAGCTGTAATCATTCCTGCTCTAGTCCTAAATGTTGCCTATTCCTAGAAAACACCATTTTTAAGTTTTGAAAGTATTCCATTCACATTTCTGTAATCTGCAGGTGGCTATACCCTGGCACTTTCTGCCCAAAGTTGAGATGTCAAGATAAGGTGTCCTGAGAGTGCTCCTAGATGACTCCTATTTGCTGACAGCAGGTTTTGTTTTTTTTTTTTTGTTGTTGTTTGTTTGTTTGTTTTTTAAATTGATCTTGTGAATATATATATTTTTTTCCCCCCTCATGTGAACCAGTCACTTTTGCAGCTGTAAAAGATCTGGGTAAAATATAAAACTTATCTTGCTAATGCAAATTCTTGTGATCATCTTTAACCACTGAACTCACTCTTTTCATTTAAGATCTTGATCAGTAGGGTATAGAGTTCACATTAGATCAAGCAGAAAAAGAGTTAATTTAATGCAAACACAGCTGAAGCAAATGTGTTCTATTCTGATCAGCCTGCCTAGAGGCCAGCAGGACAGAGCTTGCTTTTTGCCTTAACAGA
>VXAV01011790.1:374120-381620 GCA_013399715.1 Alectura lathami
AAAAAAAAAAATCATATAGAAGAAAGGCCTAGCAGGACCAGGCTGAAAACTAGGCTTCCATAACGTGACTGTGAAAGGAAACCTCACTACCATATGTGGAACATCACAAAAGCATCCACTGTACTCATCATGGGCAAAATGGAGACTGCAGCACACAACACATGCATCCACTGCAGTTTGTGAGGTGGACATAAAATATGCTAGCACTGCAGAACATGTTAAACACCCTCCTAACCAACTAGAACCGTTGCCTCCAATACTCCGCCATTGCCAAGGACTATCCCTGGGACATTTTGAACTGTTAGGTCTATTTAATCTTTACAGCAGAGAATATACTGTTTGCAGTTGTTACGAAGAGTCTAAATTATTTTGATGTTTATTAATGAGAACTAGACAAAAATAACTCATTGTTTACTCATCACTAACTCATCTGGTAAGTGACAAGTAAACCTCTTTCCAAAGAGACAAAACCCAAAACTCCAGCTACAAACTAACATTGCTTTACCTGTTTCTTACAGAATGGCTTGGTGTATGTCTACTACAGACTCCTGTACTAACACTCATTTAATAAGAAGGTTTCTTAAATACCAATTTACATTACTTGCTGAAAAGAGTTCTGCAAAAATGATATATTTTGTGATGGATAATACTAAAACATTGAAGAAGCCTGAATTAGTTTTCCAGATGGCACTTCTTTAGCATATCCCCTTTGAAACTACTTCCTACCAGGCAAAGGCAAAAACAGTCAACTTGAAATTCCCCAAGGACTCAGTCCAAAACCTTTTGACCAGGATCCATCTGCACTAATGTCTTATTAAGAAGGAAAACCCTGCTACTAAAGCCATTATTTCTATTATTTGCAATTTATAAGAATATTTTACGAAGTTGGTTCCACAGGAAATTGCTTGCTGTCAGACCATCTATCTGCCATTCACAGACTACTACTGTGTAGACACAGCTGGACAGGGTTGCTGTGGGATGGATGGGAGAGGTGCTGGCAGAGTCTTTTTGGACAAAGTGCTCTGTCCCAGCTCTGCATTCACAGTCAGCTCTTTGCATACCCTCACAGATGAACTGTTTGTTATGTCAAATCACTGATGTTCTGTATAGTACAGGTTATATAACTCAGTTATGCTGGCATGGTCCTCTACATAGTGGTGGGCAACAGAAGCCTTTCAGAAAGACATCCTGATTTTTGTAAGGCATCAAGACAGGGGGGATCTACCATTTCCCTCCAGAGCTGGTTGCAGCAGTTAATCGTCTTCTGCAGTAAAAGTGCATGCCTCATTTCTAATTTGAATTTATCTAGCTTCCTTTTCTAAAGACCACTTCCTGAGACGTCTTCTGACAAACTGGAAAGTCCTCTGGCACTTGGTGTCTTTCACTTTGTAAAGTATGTATACCCTTTCAACACAGATGCTTCTTTTGATAATCTCTAAGTCTTGCAATATGTCTTCTCCATCTCCCAAATTATTTCTGTAGCCCTTTCTTGAACCTTTTCAAATTTTCAGCAACTTAAAAAAATAAAAAATTACACCCAAAAGGCAGAGGTAGATACAGCATTCTGACACTCTATTCTCATTTATACTATCAAAAGATTATGCTAGTCCCTATTGCCACACAGTATCTACTGGGATCTCATGTTCAATTGAATCATAGAATCACAGAATCATCCAAGTTGGAAGGGACCTTTAAAGGCCATCTAGTCCTACCCCCTGCAGTGCACAGGGCCACCTACAGCTGGATCAGGTTGCTCAGAGCCCTGGCCAGCCTGACCTTGAGTGCCTCTACAACCTGTTCCAGTGCTTCACCACCTTTATAGTAAAAAACTTTTTCCTTAAATCCAACCTAAATCTCCCCTCTCTCAATTTGAAACCATTTCCCCTAGTCCTATCACAACAGATCCTGCTAAAGAGTCTGTCGCCTTCTTTCTTGTAGTCCCCCTATAGATACTGAAAGGACTTTATCAGGTCTCCCTGGGGCCTTCTCTTCTCCAGGCTGAACAGCCCCAACTCTCTCAGCCTGTCCTCACAGGGGAGGTGTTCCATCCCTGGGATCATTTTTGTGAACCTCCGCTGGACGCGCTCTACCAGGTCCATGTCCCTCCTGTACTGAGGACTACACATTGCTTATCCACTATGACTTTTGAATACATTCCCCTTACTTTTTTTTTTTTTTTTTTTAACCAAAATACGGTTCCTTATGGTGTAAGTATGATTTTGTTTGTAGATATATGGCCTTGCTTTTGGTTCTACTAAACCATATTTTGTTATAACAGGCTCAAGTGATAAAACTTAACTATGTGTAGTTATATTATTTACAGCTTTGTTATGCATTTTTTTTGTTATACCTATTTTAAATTAACTTCCAGCTCTATACTTTTAACTAGCCATGTAGTAAGGTGTAAAAATTCTGAAGAATTCCACTCAAAATACCAGGAGTTTTTGTTGAAATGGATAACTGCTGTTATAAGTGCTTAATGCCATGTTATCATGCATGTGTTATGTTATCTTTCAATTACACTGGAATTACAAATAAAATGTTCTTGCTCATGAAACAGTTAATGCTGGTTTTTGTTTCAGAAGAATTTCATTGATTAATCAAGAACCTGCAATTTTCACAGACAGAATAATCAGTCACATTTTTATAAGTAGCTCATTAAAGGCAAGAATATTTTGAAAAGCAAATAGCATCCCAATAGCACAAAGAAACAAAAAAACCATATACTTCCTAATTGCCAAGATCTTGATGTAAATTCTGAACTGCCTCTATTATTTTACTAGCAGTTGGGTTATTCTTATTTCTGTAGGAAAAATAAAATCCTTTATTTCCTGAAGTGATCAAGAAAATGAACATGTATTCATTGATTATAATCTATCCATTTAAAGGGCAGATGCCATAAATATAGTAAAGAATATGATTAAGATGACAAAATAGATCTTCATTTTCTGACACTCACACATGGTCATAGAGGAGATTCAGTATTACCAAAATTTATCTGTGCCTCCTTGGTCATCCCTTCAATTTGTTTGATATCACCTGTTTTCAACTACCAAGCTCAGAACTAAAAAGAAGTAAACACAACCTAGGCATAGAGCAATAGCAGCCCTCTNGGGCACTCCTGGGTTGGTTTAACAGGGTTAGTTTTATATGTGCTACTTGTTGGGGTGGGGGCAGAGTGGGGGGCGAAATTGCTTTGCATTTATCTTTCAAAAGTATCATGGTGAAATATTCAGGAAAGGAGCAGAACTTAGATGCTGCTGAGAGAAGAGTATGAGGATTGGTGTAAGTTATATTGGACTGTAATGACAAAATAGGAGAAAATATGCAGGGAATTTTTAAAAACACAAAGACACAGTGTCTGGGCAGCTGGCACTCCTGGGCTGGGGGGAAATGCACCAGTATCCTCACGTCTTTTTCCATGCCACCAGCTTTGGTGCTCCCTAGGAGCTAGCTGGCTGAACTTCATTCAAGGATGACAAATAGCAAACGGGATCTTGCAGCGATGGTGAAATGACTCTGGGTATTGCTGTTGTATGACACTCTTTAAAGCATGGAAGCCCATCTACTGCCAATAAGGATGCATGGTCTTGCTCAGTTAGAAATATGACCCAGAGTTCCCAAATTAGTAGGTTTCACAAAAGCAGGAAAAGAAAAAAAGAAAAGAAAAGAAAAGAAAAGAAAAGAAAAGAAAAGAAAAGAAAAGAAAAGAAAAGAAAAGAAAAGAAAAGAAAAGAAAAGAAAAGAAAAGAAAAGAAAAGAAAAGAAAAGAAAAAAGAATCNAAAGAAAAGAAAAGAAAAGAAAAGAAAAGAAAAGAAAAGAAAAGAAAAGAAAAGAAAAGAAAAGAAAAGAAAAGAAAAGAAAAGAAAAAAGAATCTTACATATGTTTGATGTAAAATCACTTAAACTTTCCTAAATTAGCTATGTAGCCAAGGAAAATGTTCCTATACTACAATAACGCAGCATTTGTTTGGAGTGAACCATATAATTTAGTTCCCCAAACTCACACTGAGAAACTCTTTGTACTCTATTAAGAGGTTTCTCTCTTATCGTACACAAATGGAGAAAGGGAGCTAACATAGCTGTCAACCGTTAGCAATCTCTGTGCATCCCAAGATAAATGAATCCCTTGGGAGTAATTCTGCTGAAGTCACTAACAGATAAATTTGGGCTTTTAGTTCAACTGTAGTTCTCGGGGGCAGAGAACCCTTGTTTTTTTTAAATTTTACTCTCTTATGTGTAATAATAGTCACAAAGGGACCCTGACTTCTGATGTTCTTATATTTGGATTCTAACACCAGTATGATCCGTATACAACAATAACATAGGTACATACCATTAATTAATAATATNAGAATTTTGCACATCTGCCACTTTGGGTTTTTCAAGTTAGCTCCTATGCAAATACCAATGAAAAGCTCACTTGAGCAGGATTTCCTTTTTTTTTTTTTTTTTTTTTTTTTTTTTAGGAAGACAAGGAAGTGAGAAACAATGAGAAGTGGCTCTACTTTGCTTCAGGATGGTGTGCTTCAGCTTAAGGTGTTTTACTGTATCTCAAAGCACACCAGTACTAGATATCTCCCTGTGGAAAGTTGCAATTACCGTCAATCTCTCTGATCTGAAGTAATCCCTGCTACATGTGCAGCTCATTGTGAGTGATGAGGGCCTACTGTTTGCTGAGTCTAAAACCAAATGATCTTTCACAAGCAAAATTTAAACTTGAAATAGGATTCTCTGGCTCTTGATTCCTACTCTGTTTTTTTTTTTCCGTGTACTTTATATATTCCCAAATAAGGTTCAGGCTGGCTACAGATGGTGCTGGTGTGTAATGAGACAGGCTCAGAAGTCGCTCCAGTTCCCAGGGGAGGGTTCTGTAATGGAACTAACTATGTATTGTCCACCTCATATACTAGATTTGATTTTGGACTATTTGCCCAACTGTGTTTGTTTATTGCTTAGCACTGGAGGGCTTCCATTAACTGTGGGTTGATTGAACATAGACTATGGAGTTAGGAGGAATGGAGCATTTTTTTTCCTTCTGAATGCTGAAGTAATGCCTTTTCTTTAGCTGGCAGTTTAGCCCTTTCACCAACAGAAACTGTTAAAAATAGTTTGGCATCTGCAAGATTCTAGTGAGAGGTGATATTTTTTGATCCTCTGAATATGATCCACCTGATATACTGAAAATAAATATTTCCAAAGTTTGTAAGAACATAAAATTGTCTCCTGGTAAAACATTGTCACTCTCTGATGAGGAAGTAAACTTTCATCTTTCACAGGGAGAGAGATAGATATGAAAGATCCTGGACATTTTTGTACTGTATCATAGAAAAATATTTTCATAATTCTGAAACAAAAAGTTCCATTTAGCATATTAGTTGTCAATATCCAAATGAAAATTGAAATTTTGGGGTTTTTAACTAATGGAATTATTCATCATTTTAGTAAAACAACTCATTAAAAAACTAAATTAAGAGTAAATAAATCACCACCATAATACTCATGAAGAAATTATTTGTAATTACATTTAAACACATGGTTCCAAGAGAAGCTTCTGTTTTGTTATCCAGTTTGATATTGCTGAAGATAACCATCATAGCTACTGCTTTTAACATCCACTACAGATTTGTTTTCTTTTAAGAAATAGCATGAGAACTGAAAGTAGGTAAACAGTGCAGTTCACCACTATAACAGACAAATTCAGTTCAGCTATAAAATTTTAAAAAATTTCTGTTATCATTCTGGCTGTGTCTGGGAAAGAAAATCAGAAATAAGAATCCTATCAGACTTCTTCCAAATAAAGGGAAGAAAAAGATATATTTTAATATGTAAATATTTACTTGTTTAGCATACTGACAAAAATATACTTTTTGAAGTGTTTATGTGGTAGTAACTATTGAACTTCTTCTCATTAGTTTTTATTGTATGGGTGTTGTTTATCCTCCTAAGATCCTGGATTTACTTTAGGATAAAGAATATAAGATCTAGGGAGAAGATAAATTGAGAAATTTTGTATATATCTGTATCTACTTGTATATATGTGGATATGATTTTATAAACATACATTTGAACATATATAACATTTAACATTATGAATATATAATATAATTAATATATTATACACATGTCTATGCCTTAAAGACTACTTTAATATTTATAATAATTTGAAGTGCATGAAACTATATTCAGGGATCACTATAAGGAGGGGAGGATAGTGATTTTTTTAACAAGTCCTTACCCATACCCAGTTTATTGAGAGTACATTAGGGAGTTGTAGAAAATATGAACACAGATGCTGTCTTCATATTTTGAGGCCCTTCTCAGTGAGCTCACTGTGACCCACTGGGCTTTAGAACTTCATCATCAGTCAGGGTGCCTGGCCTCAACATGGTGATCGCCATCCCCATGAGGAACAGACTGGGGACTCAGACCTCAGCGACAGCAGGCAGTTGGATGTGCTTTATGAGTTACATGTAGCACAGGTGTCTTACAAGTATAGATTTGGCCTGGCCTGCAGAATTAAAACCATTTTAGGTATAACAACAGAATCTGTGCTATAGGCACAACACAAACCAGTGGAGCTTCTCCACCAGCTTAGTTGTCCCACAAGTCAACAAATCTGACCATGTCGCTCCAGCTGTGCTGACACTGTTTAGTCAGCCAACTTCTGCAAAGTTTTTTCTTGTCCCAGCCAATACAGCACTCAGCAAAGCACTAAGCAGTGTGTTTACTCTCAGTTGTGTAGATTTACAGCCTACAGTTATGAAGCAGCCCATAGTGCAAGGCTATGGTCTAGAAGATGGGTTAGGTCACATCTAGCTCCATTTGCACACAGTATGTTTGAAGTATGAAAACGGAAAGCTTGCAAACATGCTGAAGGCAGCCACCAACAAAGATGAAGCCTCTGCTTCAGAATATGTTTTGTGATGAAAGTCCATAAACTCCTAATAAATTTGAAGAGGCCACTTCATTTGAAATATTTTTTGTTATTCCTTTCACTCTGAAATAGTTATCTATTCTTTTATGTTTTACATGACTGCACAGCACAGTATACAGTCACTGAGAGCTCTAATTTCTTTTTGTTTCCAGCAATGATAGCTTTGGAGAATTCAATCACAACTGGAAATTCAGAAAGCTAGTCCCAGACTATTAAAAGAAAGAGTTAGGCTTAAAAGCCATAATGGCAAAGTCATATATTGCCTTTCTATATGACACAATAAGACAACAGTGCATGAATACCAATTTTGCAGAATATCCATTCAGCTAGTGAATGATTTTATATCAAGTACCTCACTTAAAGTTTTTTTGTATGACATCTTCAGATTCTTCACAGACTTAACCAACATTAAAGCACTTCTCAGACTTAATTCCTTTTAACAGGAAGGATAACTGAGACATACAGGACTAGGTTCACGAAGAAAAGCTTACGTGTCTCTCTACTTGCCTTTGTCAGATACTAATGGCATCTCTGTCACCTGCAGAGCCCAAGAGCTAACAGT
>VXAV01011790.1:386620-388729 GCA_013399715.1 Alectura lathami
GTGGAAAGCATTTCTCTGTCAGTCACACTGACTGAAGTGATTAGAATTGAGTCATAAGACAATGAATAACTCCACGCTGCCTTCCTTTCCCTCTTTTGCACCTCATAGGGAATCTAATGAACTCTCCAGCTAACTGGCTGAGGAAAAAGAGTTACTGCTTACTTCTTATACACACACTGCACATATATTAGCATGCTATCTGATCAGATGTAGCAGCTCTGTTATTTGGTTCAAATTAAAACATGTTTTATCTCATTTTTAAGGCTCTTATGGTGGGAAAATGCATCAGGCTGGGAAAAACTGGACAAAAGCTAGTCCTTTCACAGTGTTAACAACTTTAAAATATTATTAAGTCCTTTCTGGACCACTTGGTCAGAAAACTATGCACAGACGGTATTTTTAAGAGTCTTTAAAATGAAAAAACAACTCCTGCATCTCAGATGTACTGTAAAAAGCTACAAGGAGAAATAAACATATAGAAAATACTGGGACTACTGTAGTAAGTAAATTACTAACTCGAAACAGCAGCAAAAATACCGCTCTTTGGGGAGCTCCTGTGAGCTCAGAGACAGCTCTGATGCACATCTTGCTCCTCCAAAGGCTGAGGTCTGCTTCATATATATATCTGAATACAAATGCTTCCCCAAATTTCGTGTAATAAAATCAGTTTACTTCCAAAACCAGTTGAGTGTGGGATGAACAGCAAGCATGCAGCCTACTAGCTTCCAGACTACAAAGACATTGACCAGACCTACACAGACCACAGAAATGCAGCTGCTCCACCTGCATGTTGCTTGCGGCAGGGACAACACAGCATAGCCACAGCCTCATCGTAATTTCTTTAATTTTGTGAGAGCCAGTGAAAAAGCAAGAAATCTCTTTAAATGTATATTTATTTGTTAAGATCTTATGTTAAATAAAATGCTAAATTTACATTTATATTTCACATACCTTTCCTGAAAAATCTTTGGTTTGCCACTACTCACTGCAGTAGTTCTAAACATTTACTGGCCATTTCAAATTGCTGCTAACTTTATGTATAAGCCTTTTGCAAATGCCATACATGAGAAATATAAGTGATGTGTGCAACTCTTAATTAATTTCTTCCATTTTATGTTCTTGTATTCAGTATGTTCTGATCACTTTTAGTTCTTGCTGTTAAAAATTGTGGATTTTTTTCTGCTAATGTGAATGCTTGGTTTTAGCCGATGACCATTCAAGCTTGTGACAGTTTTCACTTGATCGAAGAATCAGATGTAATCAATATTCTCATTCGCAAATGGAGATGAAAACTCCAACCAAACTTTAAACTAAACAGATCAAACTTTGTGCTCTACAAACAAGAAATTTTCTCCACTGTTTAAGCAATTTCTGGAGATCTTCTTTATTAGCCATTTTCAAGAAGAGGAACAAATGTAGGTGCATTATTTAAACAGTGGTCTCACTAAGACTCTATGGAACAGTAGTTACACCTCTGTCCTACCCAGGCTGAAACATTCAAGGGCTTGCATTTGCTTTTCTGTCACAACATCAGAATGGGACATCATACTGAGATGTTTATCTCCTATCACTTTTTCAGCTTGTTTTTGTGCCACTGCTTTTCAAGACATAGTCTTTCATTCTCAGATATTAAGTATATAAAACGTTAGTAGCATGAAATTTACCTTCATTCAGAAAATACTGTAAGAGTTCTCAGTTTATCTGCTAATGGGACTTCAGCCCTCTGACTTATTTTACCACTTCCTCAGCTTTTGTATTAATTTATATTTTATTTTAGATTATTGATTTAAAAAAAAAAAAAAAGTGGATTTTGGGTTAAATCTTGCAAAATTTTAGTCAAAATAGGTGGTATTCCAGTTGTTTGCTGACAGTACAGGGGGCCATTTGAATCAGAGTACCATGGGGTAGCCAGCCAAGTCATAATGAATGCTTAAGTACAACAGTGCAGCTATTTGGAAAACTTCATTTCTAATCACAACAAATAATGTAATCATGTTTATTTGACAGACTTTACTTTTTTAAACACTTGTAGACTGGGACTGATTCCAAATGTTCTTTCTCCTTCAATCTCCTTGAAGAACCCTGTATTTTAACTCTTCTATTACTTGG
>VXAV01011790.1:408487-440052 GCA_013399715.1 Alectura lathami
AAGTGTAAACTTTGTTTTAGATAATGGCTTACAGAGAGAAATGGTTTGTTAGAAGGAAAAAAAGTACTGGAAAAAGTGATAGAGTAACTCGATGGTATCTTTATGAGGAATATTAGGGTGTAAAGACAAAAAAAAAATCGTTTGAGAAGTATATATATGTCTACCCTTGTTCTTTCTGTATTACAAGCAAGCCCTTCTACGAACAGAAGAATATGTGAAGCTCATGGGGTATATTTGTTTTTTGGGTTTTGCAAGCAAGGGTATATGAGCTTTCTAGAAACTGTGAAAGCTCCATGTAGTGGTGAGGAAAGGTCTAAATCATATCGAGTCTAATTCCTTGCTTTACCACAACAGGCTCTCAGGCAACTGGCTTGGTAATGCATCCTTGGCTGCATGTCTGATGAAGATGGTCATTTATAAATGTGCAAAATCTCTCCAGCTCCACACTGGTCAGGTCACATTTAAAATAATTGTTTCTACTCCTGACCCATCTATCTGTAAAAACATTAGACTGACAGCCTGCTTTACTTGCAATGCCCAGTAGGCATGGGGACAGCACCACGCTGTAATGAAGGCCTAACTTACTGACTAGCTTTTGGCAAATCTGTGTGATACCAGACGAGAACATTGGTCTCGATGCTGATCGTGCATAGCTTGCAGGTGTAAAGAGATGTGAGGGAATGTGATTCTTTTCACACGGTAAGATTAGTGTGCTAAAACTGCAAATGGAGTAAACAATTTCTGACTTGTTTAAAGTTGGTCAGTGTCTTTACCAATATCATCAAATCTGTGATTTACAACTACAGCTAGCTAACAGAGATTCTCCTTTAGATCAAGTAGCCAGTGACTGAGGTTTCGGAAACAAAGGACAAAGGAGAAGCTGAGTAATTTAATAGTTGTAGCTATAGCTTTACTGTTACACTCAAGATGTTTTGGTAAAACGGTGATAACTTTGCAGTAATGGTTACATATTTGTCCCTCTTACCTTGAAAAACATTTCTACACATTGTACAGCAGCATAAGTTCACAGTTCTCTTGGAAAATAAATTACTTGGAGAGGCAGCAATTGGAACTCTGGCAGAAGCATGAATAACATCAGCACTTTCTTTTCAAGCTTCTTAGTGATGTCATTGCCCACACCGGAATGACACGATAGCTGGAGAATTTGGGGGAACGTTTGGGTATCTTGGGTTTGTATTTTACATCTTTATGCAGAACAACAGTGGCTGGAACCACAGCTCTTTGAGACAAAATCTTACATAGCAACTCTGTACTCAAATTTCATGACTACTTGAGGGAAACCAAAAAGTAACAAAAATGCAGAGATTACACACAAAGAAAAGGTGATGGTCCCTAAGGAGAAAGAGGCTAATACAAAAAAAAAAAAAAAAAAAAAAGAGGACTCTGTGAATGCCAGTTTATGTCCACCTTCCAGATTGGTGCTGAGGGAGGTGTTTTCGTTTAGCTGTTTCTGTCCCTCTGCAAAGGTGAGCAATACGCTGTTAATAACTAAGAATGTCCCTGATGGTGGCAAGTCTAATTACAGGGAAGGAGGAAAAAAAAAAAAAAAAAAAACAAGATAGGAGAATGAAAGAAAAGGTTTATGTTTTTTTTCCCCTGGATGTCAGTTCATTACCAGCCTGACACTATAACTTCAAGGGTCATTTCTCAGCAGTCAGTAAAATACCAAAACAAGAGAAAAGCTGCTCACAAGAAAATGCAAAAGCAAAACCCCTAGATCGTTACATTCTCAAAAGAATTTTTACATAAAAGAGGCCTTGTAAAAGAGGACTCTTCTAGATCATACACTGTTAACTGTGTTCCCCTGTTAATGAAAGTGAGAACACATTAAATAAAGGAATGACTCATTGAAAAGACACTGGAACATAAGATGAGGTACAACATTTGATTTTTAAAAGTTTTGCTATGTTTACTAGAGAAAAAAGTCTGAGGATTGTGGTAAACATCTTTCGAGGTCCCTTCCAATCTCTAACATTCTGTGATTCTAGTTTCAGTATGGTTTCTATCATTGCCTCCCTACAGTTGACAATCTACATATTTGCAATGACACATTTTACACATGGTTCAGGGCATTTGTGGCACTCCAATGTAGCATTATTTTGTATTTCGGGTATCTGTGAGGTTCAGTATTATTCAGACAGACATTTGGGGTTCTCCTCTGTTAGCTGTGCAGCTCATCAGATGTGCAACTCATGCAGAGTTGTTGGTATTCTCATATCAGTATAGTACTTCCCAGGTTTTGTGCAAAATATTCTCACAAACATCAAATAAGAAATTTAATTTGTAATGTAGAAACACTTGAAGTCAAGCCATTACTCTTCTAATATTCCAGAGACAGCACAACTAAATTTCAGATTTCAAAATAAATAAAAAATAAAAATGCTGGACAAGCTGATTTTTTTTAAGTAGTTATTTGCCTGAAAACACTGTGTATGATGAAAATTGCCAGGTAACTTCAACAGCAGCAGATAGCACTTTGGTCACGTAGAGGTAAAAGTTCTTTACACTCATTCCAAATAGAAGGTGAGAGCATGGGAACTGGTTGAAGAACACACCTGTGAACCACTGCTACAACACATCTCCTCAGAGCACGACAGATGCATGAGGTTTATCTGCTCTGATACATTACCTCTTCATAAACGGCTACAGAAGAACAAGGTAAAACCCAAAGCCCACCTTTGGTACACAGATCCTGCAAACTCAGATGGAAAAGAAAAACCCTACAGATATATGACAACAGAATTTTTTAGGGCCATGTGTATTGAGTTGATGCCACTCCACAACCAAGTGGAGCTGTGCTCCAGGCCAGGAACCTGCCCAGACCCCTTTCTCCTGACCTTGAGCAGCAGCTCTTAGAGAAAATCTCTTTGAACAGAGAGAGACAATTTCATTTTGTGTTCAGGGAAGACGTATTCAGATACAAGACTTCCTGGCTACTTTAATCCTTGCCAGAGAACAAAGAGCAAGATAAAATGGAACTCAGGGCTTGAGCCAAAATCCTTTGAAATCAATTAGATTCTTTTCATTGATTTCAATGAGTTGTGGATCAGACCACCACCTCCTCAAGGCAGCAACAAGACGCTTCCTAGAGAAGGCAGGGGTCCTCAGTTTCACCATTCATTCAGTTTGATCTTTCACTCTTTAATGAATCTCTTCATCCTGCTCTTATTCTCAGCTCTCAGCCAGGCAGGCATTAGGCAGTGCATTCAAGAGGCAGTAGAAGATCACCAGCATCCATCTTTCAGAAGAGACATACAACTGAGGCCACTCAGGGCCATTAAAGATCCCATGGTACTTTTGCAAGAACAAAAATAACAATGCCAGCATCTTGGCCAAATTCCAGCCTCTTTAATTACATTCTGTTCATCTATATTCCCACCTTAGTTTCAGCTGGAAAAATTAGCCACCATTTTCCACTATCTTATTAATCTTTTAATATAGAATTAATTATAACAGAAAGACTATGAGCATAAAACATTGGCTCTTACTGCCACAATGAGACAGTATCATTTGTTGTCTCTAAAGAACAGAAAATGCACCCTTCTTCTTACAGTAAAAGGAGACGTGATTGGCACAGCAAAAGTAACCACGTAACTATTCCCATTTTCAAAAGAAAACCCAAAATATGCCTAAATGAAAAAAAAAAAAAAAAACAATCAATCAAACAAACAAAAACAAAACACAGTAGCATTAAGATTGACTTCTTTAAAATAATAACTGTAAGCTTTGCCAACCACCTTCCCTGCCTCTCAGTTTGGACAAGCTCTCCATAACGGCTGCGCATCAGGAGCTTTCTAGGGGCCCTGCCTGCTGGCTCTGCGTGTGCCTTTTGGACCTGGAGACAGGGCTGTCGGGTGTGCAGCCATCGCCAGGGCTCTGCAGATGATTAGGCTGAAAGGACAATAGTTATTTCTCCATTTCCCCAATCAAAATAATGTATAACTTAACACAAACCTTCCAAAGGAAACACAAGTAATGGCTGGAGATTTCTGTTTAAAGAAACATTTTGAGAGATTTTAGCAAACATTTTTGAAAGACTGCTACTGGCTAAACTATATTGACGGAGCTCTAGGGGAGGACATCACAAACTTTTAGCGTGGGTTCATTCTGAAATCCTGTTATTTAAGTTGTTTTAGGAACTCAAATATTGTCAACTAATGTGAAACAGATCAAAAATGCATCTTAATGCAGGTAATTGATAATTGCTAAAAAATATGACCCTTCTCCTTGAGGACTCTCAAAATCTAGACACAACTTCACTTCTTTGTCTTAGAAGAGACCTTAAATGCCTGTCTTACCATGACATACAGTGTAATGCATCACAGAAGAGATAGTGGCCTGACAAGATGGATGCTGTCATCCAGGTGGTACTCAGCTTTGAGTAACAATTTGGGATGAAGATACAGAACAGCTGTGTCTCTGTGGAATACAGTGAAAGGGGTTCAGGAATGAAAGCTCACAACTCTCTCTTCTAGCAGATGTGATTGTGATTAAACAGGTTGTTGTTGGCAACAAGTAAAATGAAGAGCACTCTAGGGGGCCCAGAGAGCAAGTCCATTAACTTCATCATCACTAGATTGAGTTCCCATCTCAGTGAAGTCTTAAGAAAGAGCGAAATTACATTTACCCATCCTAACTGTGGGGTTCACTGAAAATGTAGGTTGATAGGCAGAGAATTCATAGCTACAAATAAGGTCACATTGGTATCTTTCTGTAGAAATAATTTGGTCATTTGCAGATCATATTAGGTCAAGTCACTCATGGTACTACAATCAAAGCCATGGACTGGAGAGCTTCAAAGTGATGATACATGACAGAAGATTTTTTTCAAGATTCAAGAGATCTGAAATGAGAGAGGAAAACTAGGAAGGATCTTGCAACAAGTTCAACTGACCAAAGAGCCACTGTTTCTTAGTTGAGCTCTGGGTGATCTGTATATTACCTGGGCTCTCTTTTATCTCTTCAGCAGAGGTGGCAAGTATTTCACTTGCTAATACATTTAACAGTAAAAGGCTGATACCTAGAAAGAAACAATTCAGCAACAGCAGAGAATACTCTGGATGATTTCAGAAGCTTTTTCATTCAGTCTTCATGATAATTCAGGGTGAAAAGCACTTTGAAAAGTAAGGTATTGTTGTATGCCACTATCTTTCTTTCCATTCTGAGGTGGAAATACTGCTTCTATATCAAATCTCTGCTGTTCAAATCACCTGCAAAACTCAAGCATCCTGGAAGGCATCATACCTGCAGTGTTTCTTGCCCAGCATTGAGAGGCAGACTAAGGAACTTGTCTTATTGTGGAATTCTTATACGTTACCCCTGATACTATATCGCTGTAGGGGCTGTGCTCATTACACACCACATATATGAAGTTTCTTAATGAGCTGCCCCCTCTAACATGCATATTTCTCTTTAATGTTCATTTCTCTAAGTTCCTGTTTGGGAATAAACATGCACAAATGATGACTTAAGGTTTAACTAGCAACAGAAGATATATGAATACTCTCCTCCTAAGGGTTTTTTGTTGTTGTTGTTGTTTGGTTTTTGACAATGCAGCCAGTGATTTCCACACAGACTAGCAAAAGAAACTGGAAGCTTTGTGTTCAATTCAAAACTTTTTTCACTGAACTGAAGTGGCAGTTTCATCAGGCAGCAACCAATGCTATATATACAACATACAGAAAATAATTTTAAATCATACCAGAGGGAATTCTCTTTACTAATGTAGATTTTTTTTTTAATGTCCAGAATATCTTTTTAATTATAATGTTACATTTTTTAAATCCTACATCTACCCAAGTTCCCAGGCTTTGCAAACATAGCTAACACTGTCATCGCTCTTGTGACAAGAGTATTCTTTCTGTATGCTTGAGAAAATCATTTAATCTCTCAACCAGCACATTTAATTGCTTTTACCTGCTGTTTGTGCAAGACGTGCAGACAGGGAAAGTAGAAATTCTGTTCAGAGACTCCAGTAAAACTCGTTATTACACAAGTCACTCTTGAATGTGTGACTTAAACAAATAGATAAATACACTGCTTAGTCTATTCTTTAGCAGTTATCTCAATCCTATAACAAGAAAAGAACAAATAATGTTCAGGCAGGTGAGTGACCTTCCACTACAGGTGCTACTAAGCATTGGGAAATACCTGGTGCCCTCTTGCTCCCTGGTACAGTTTTTTTCACCAACCAATTATCCTTGATAATTTGTGTTGAGTCTGAAGAGCTGTTTGAATTCTTAAAAAAATGTTCTTTGCAAGAGATGTCTCAAAATTCAGCATATCCTGTCCTGTAGACTCAAATTAAAGAGCTTATAACAGTTGCCCCTTCAAGGCTTACCCAAACAAAAAGAAATCTCTACCTATCAAATCTATCTAGAAGATTATATACAGAGAAAATAAATCTAGCAGCTTAATCTAATTTATGAATCTACATAATTATGAATAATTGAAGGAAGCTAAAAGGAGAAAATTCCACATGAATGATAGAGTGCAGATCAATTCTCAAGTAAAGCAGTACACACCCAATGGCTTACCACAAATTAAATCTGACTGGAAAAAAACTGTAAAAAAATTACTCTTCTGGCAAGATATAGAGGTGATGATCTAGCATCTCCTATGAGCCTATGATTAATTGCCCAAAAAGCCCTTTACATATTAATAACTTTCTCTTTTTTGATCCTCTTGAAATGTGCTTGGCTATTGAAACCAGAGATGTTTTCAATGCTGTAATAATAATAATAAAAAAGTGGTCATCACCAAGGAAAGTATATTTCATAATTAAAATGCCAGCTTTAGCCTCATTTCTGGTTTGAGGGTCAGGCTGTATGACACAAGTGGCCATTTCTGGCTGGACTATCTAAAAATACGTAATTGGAGTGTAAATTATTTTTGCTATATAAATAGCTCCTGATGATATCACAATTTGTAAATAGTGCAGTTTGTTTTCCCAGCAGCTTTGTGCTAGCTGACAGCTCTGAAAAGTTTTTGCATTTGATTATGCTATTTTCCCCTTTATAGCTCAATAGGAAATCACATGCCATGTGCCCAGTATGAATTGGGTCTGCTTTTCCAAATGCTCTGTTACATCCACGACACGTAAGTGCCTTTAGCATCCTCGGGTGAGAAAGCAAGCTGCCTGCACACATACTTATTATTTTTAAGTCTTTATTTTTATGTAGCTGCAATAGTGTATTTCACAGCTGGCTGATGAAGCACACCAGAATTATTTGAAAGTCCTTAGTGCTCCTTAAAAGGCAATTAAAATGAGAATAGAAATGACGGTATGTGGTCAGGTGCATTTCTGCTGCTGTATTACTCACACTGTTGCCAGTAGAATATTTAAAGACAGCTTGTACCGACATACGCTGGTACAGCTGTGCTAATGGCTTTCCAAACTTCAGCACTCAGACTTGCCCTAGAGAAGCCTAGCAATGCATCTGTTTACTAAGATTTTTCTGTCAACCTTTCCAGTCTCATGCCATCTATCTACCTGTTTTAGTGGTTATAATAACAGGATGCTGTATAGTCGATATCCAAAGACCTTCAAATGCGCACACAAAGCATGCTAACAACCTTCCATCCTTTTGAGTAGGAAAATAGTATCAACAAATGGCTTGCAAGGAGAATATGCTCATTTTCTAAGTACAGAACTTACTAACAACATTGTACTTAAATGCCCCACAGAACTGGGAGGAAATCCTGTGCCGAGATACACCAGGAGCTGGCACAACATACGGTGAGATGAGACGGGAGGAATCTCTGGGGTAATGTGGTCCCTCAGAGAGAAATCATCTTATGTTACCTTGTAAATTGCCTTTTCTTGAAAAGATTCAAGACTGTTACATCCATGTCCCTTTATCCTCAAGAAGAGGCAAAACTGTTACTATCTCAGTGTCTGTTCCCTAGGCAGAAATACACAAGAGCAAGCTTGCCAAGGACCCAACCAGAAGGGAAGGCATTTTACAGAAGGAAGAGTAAGAGAATATACATAGTACTATATTCAGTGTAAGCATTTCCTTCCTTCTGTCAGCAGAGAAAGCAAGGGAGAGGGAGAAGAGGTGGATAGAATTTATTTAGCCATGTGAATATTTTTAAATTGAAGCCCAGTCAGAAAAATTCTTCTAGAAATAGTGTTCTCTCACTATTGTATGTAGCAGTTTTTGGAGAAACATCTGAGAACAAGATGAGTTCGACCCACCCACAAGACTTGTCGCAGCAGAGAAATGGAAGCACTCAGGCTGACCAAACCACGCAAACAAGTGGAGGATCTCCTGAAGAAAGAGAGCACTGGCCACTGCCAAAAACCTTCCCCAAGGACAAGCAACGGCCCAGGCAGAGGCAGGGAGTGGCAGGTTGAGTTTTGAGCTCCGGAGCCCCAGGAGCACTTCCTCCCATCAGCGAAGCTGCAGGGGCTGCTGCAGTGACAAATGGTGGAAGGAGAGGAAGGTGACGGGATGTGCTGAGCCTCAGCTACAGCCCTGAGACCCACAGCTTGGCAAAGGGAAGTGCAGCCGAAAAGAGGACTAATGCTATGATGCATCAGTTTGAAGTTTTCTTCCTAAGCTTCTGCACTGAAACTGCCATTGTTGAGAACTCATATTATATTTGCTTATCTACTCATGAAAGTCTTGTTAAGGTTAATGAGAATTCCTGTTAGATAGGAGATAACAGACTTTTTCATTATTAGTGCAGAACCAAAATGTTTTCCCATGTTTCGGGATTAGAAAGCAGTAGGTGTCCTGAATTCTAGTTCATCTGAAAAGCCCCATGAGAAGTTTATATATTTAGATCAGCAGCTATGTGGAAGCCTTCAGTTAATCATATTTTGGTTCTAACTGCAGCCCAGACTAATTGGAAATACAATAAAAACAGTCCATTTAAGCACAGGACAAGGCACTGAGCAGATACACTTATCACATCTTTCATTTTCATATTACGTGTCCCTTACCATTTAGATCCAGACTCTTTCTAGATTCTTTAAAGCAGGAATATCAAATAGCATTTATCTAGGCATTTTAAAATCATGCCAAGATAAAAGCTAATCTTCTTGTAATCAGTATGCAGAGAAGAAGAGAAGCAGTAGTAAAGCAGTTGCTGCATGTTTGCTGACAAAATATTTAATCCAAACATTTAATTTCAATCTGCCACTGTTCTCAGTTGGTATAATTACTTTAAGCAAATATCGTGTAGGAAGGAACAGAAAATAGTCTCAGCTACTGAAATGTAAATAATGAAACATAATCATATCAAAATTTTAAAGCTGTATAATTCCATTTCAGGATCATTTCTGTGGACTATTTTAAATGTTTAAGTGATCTAAAATTATTTCTGACATAATGGCCCATGATTCCGCCTATATTGGTGGGTAGTGGAAAAGGTTTAATTTTCTCATCTGTTCATACACATCATACTTGAAAGGTACTACAGCGAAATTGCTCTGCAGCCCACAGAAAATCATAGACTTTTCCTCTCCATGTCAATGAATATTAGAACAAACACAAATTTGAGGCAGTCATCATCACAATTTTTCTGCTGTTTAACAACATTAATATAAACAAATTCTACCTCTGTTTTAAGCCTACTTGAAAACTGATTAGCTCAGACACGGTGAATAAAAGGCCCCAATTTCTTTCTGTTAAAATTATGCAGTAAAACTTCTATTTTCCTGAGATCCAAGGACTTAAAATCTACTGCTTCATCCCAAGTGTCATTTTGGTTTTCTATAATAAGCTAATCAATCCATCTAACATCATATGGCCCTGTGAAGTGATAGGAGTGTAAATAAAGATAATTTCATCAATTACTAATTTCTTTCTTTTGGTTTTCCACCTTCTTGACTCTATTAAAATGCTTGTGTCCAGCACAGATAGGGTTTTAGACTGATGTAGAAGTTATACAGGTTTGTAACATCTAGATAGGATATACTTACCTATCTGCAAACCAGAATTATGAGCCACTCAAAATAAGAAAAAAAAATAATACCTTTCTCAAACTGTAATTCTTTAGCACCATTTTCTAGTAAGTAACATTTATGCAGACGATCATCAAAACAAAGGAGCATAACTCAAGTTACATTTAAATTCTGATTTGCAGATTTACCTGGGAATTTTACAAGTAATTTGACTGCACCATATGCAGGGCTACATTTTGTTACAATAAAAATAAATAAATAAATAAATAAAATAAAATAAAAAGTGCAATTAGATCTGTCCTAAATAGATGAGAAAAAATGATTACAAGGGTCATAAGGGGTCAGGGTAAAGAACAGAAATCTTGCTTACTGAATCTGATTGACTGTAACATCTTTTAACAGATATGTGCACTAACATTTTAACTCTAAAGTCTGATCCCCACAGTACCATCACTTCCTCACCTAAAAGGCCCCCTCTGGAACAGAAATAGGTAAAAGGGTCAGTGTGGGCTACAGGAGACCGCTGGAAATCAGACTCCTCCTTCCTTCAGCAGCGCAGGCCACCTCCAGCACTTGCACATCCTTGCAGACCGGGTGCAAGGGAACCAAGCTCACTCCTCACGCTGCCAATTCCCAGCCACGCTTCCAGTCTCTCAGTTCACCTAGACACATAGCACTGTTTGCATGTATAGGAGGTGAGAGAGAAAACATGTTTAGCAGTGGTGTTGAGAGGGAGGCATTTTTTGCCTGATCCTTTATATAGTAAAAGCAGAAGTTCATTTCAGAGCAAAATGATGGATGTCCTTAATTTGTTACTTATGAACTGTACGAGCAGATGAGATAATCCAAACCAGAGAGATTATCCAGGCTAAGCAGATATAGCAAGGAAATCAGAAACAATCCAAAAACGGGGGAAAAATGCTGAGGAGTGAACGAATCAGGATACAGAAACACTCTTGGAGCCATGTAATCTCTAAGATAATTACAACTATATTTCTTTGAAGTGAAGTTACAATTTTGTTTACTTCTTAAGCAGGCTTGCTTGTATTACAGGTCAAGCACGCATGTCAAAAACTTCTGGCTTTTCAGCAGTGATTTCTGTTTCTTATCAGATTTGTTTACATGGCTAAGCAGGTAGCTCTCCTCTCCTCCCCGCACCAGCAGCAGTGCAGCAGGCAGGAGGAAGCCCCAGCCGACAATGGCAGCACAGCTCTTTATTTATTGCTCCCAGCAGGTGTCAGATGCCGCAGTTTCTTTACAACCATCAACACCCTGGGGCTTTTTAGTTCCACATACAAGACAAGGAAGATGGGGGATGGCAACTAACCTCATGGGATTAGGTACCTGAATCCTATCCCAACTACCAGCAGACTCCAGCTGTGTTTAAATGTTTTTTGAAGAATTTCTGATGTTCAGTGGTTGCTGATTACTTCCAGATTTTAGTTCTACGCCAGTGGAGATCTACTACAAAGAGTTTAGCAGTTGTTAAAAATTGCAATTGCACCAAGGAAATGTCTTCTTCAAAACCAGTTTCGAAAAAAAATATTACCGCAGTAGAAAAGAAAAGAAAAGAAAAGAAAAGAAAAGAAAAGAAAAGAAAAGAAAAGAAAAGAAAAGAAAAGAAAAGAAAAGAAAAGAAAAGAAAAGAAAAGAAAAGGAGGGATAGAGAAGCCTCCCGACTCTTCATAGTGAGAGGAGAACCCAGCAACAAGTGAGAGAAGGGAGAAGAGAGGGCAGGGAAGAGGACTAGGGAAGGACTAGGATCATATGAGATTAAAGGCCACCTCAGATTTTCCCTGTAAATGTTATGGTGATATTTTAATCTTCAGAGAGATGATTTAAGTAAATGTTCTGTTGACAACATTTCCTTTCTGTTGAATTTACCTAATTTAACTTGCCATCTGGGGCATGCCTAGGCCTTTCCTCCATTATTACACATCAAAATAAAAGAATGTGTATATTCAGATACATCTCATATTTGAATAATTTATACAATATACAATTTGGATATAATAAAATGAAATAGGAAGCCATTATAATGCAGGAACAAAAAAAAAAAAAAACAAAGTTTGTTCTAGTCTACATACATCCCTCTCACAAATCAGAGGACATCCACTGAGTTGCATGCAGGTAAGTGTGGTGAATCTGAGCTGCTCAGTCTAGACAGCTACCAGCAATGTGTCATTTGAGATCCCTTCAGCTTTTTCAGGAATAAAAACATAATCACCATATTTATATCTAAAGACTTCATTGTTTCATCAACAAAGGAGGCTGGTTAAGGAGAGAAAAACCTTCAAAGAAATTACCTAATGTATATAAAAATACCTTTTGCATATTTCTCCACAGAATCCAAGACAAGTGAAGGACAAGAGAAGACAGAGATCTTCTACAAGAGAAAGTCAGGCTGCTTTCTTTGTTAGGTTTTTTGTTTTCAGTCATGCACATAGTTTTAAAAAGCAGTCAAGACTAAAACATACATTTTCTAATAACGGAAGAAATTTAATAAATTATTCCTTCAGTCTACTTAATTTTTCACAGTGTAAGCATAAAATGTTTAGTTCATTGCACAAAGACCCATTCCATAAATAGGAAAAGGGGAAAGGGAAAAGAGAAGTGGTGAAAGAAAAGTGAAAGAGCGACCAATGAGAGATTTTCCAATACTATGCTACACATTTAAGTAACTGTGAAGTTCCTTAAAATCTTCTTAGTAGGACAAAAGCATGTAAACTAAAAACCACTTTGTCTTCAGAAGTACTTGCCATGTTTGGATAGACTATTCACATAGCAAAGTTCAGTTCTGCCATGAACTTTTCTAGTTTTGCAAATACCCAAATGCAAAGCAATACAGGAGCTTACTTCCTTATAGCAAGCCCTGGAACAATACAAAAATAAATTATTTGAGCAGGTTATAGCCCAAGCAGCAGAAGCCAGATAGTAATACATATTCACATACTACAAACCAGACAGCATGTCTGCTTTATGGCACTGAGGTTTGTTGGCAGCCTTTTGGCAGTGCAAAATGAACAAGGGAATAGATTTCTTATCGTTTCAGATCTAAAATGCAATGAAGCTGAATTTACAGACTCCTGATGCAACAGCAACATTATTAACTATTATCTTATTGCTACATATGCATTCATTAGAGAGGGGTTGTTCTGATTCTCTGTGAAACAATTTTCTGATGGTGAGCTGTATTTCTATCAGTAGCTCTTGGCAGCACATAACATACCACAGCCAGCATTGTCCAGGAAAGGATTATTTCATTCCACTACATCATATCACAACCGACTGTACCTCGTAGTACAAATGCAACCTTGTCATTGCAATTTGTCACACTTTTTTGTGTGCATTATAGCTCACTGAAGTCTCATCTCCTGTGCTGAATAGCCCACTGCCATATAATACGTGACACTGTAATGAAAAAGGCAAGATCACCACAAGGGAGATATTGGTCACAGCTCCCATCACAGCGCTGACTGTCCCAGGCTGGGTGTGCGCTGGAGCCACATCCAGAGCTTGAGCAGGGGATGCTCAGGCTGCCACCACCACTCATCCTGTGCCTTACTTGCAAATGTGCCTCACTTTACAAAATTATTGGACAAGTCAGCAGCAGACAACCCAGAGTGTGAGGCAGTCACTTTTTCCTGAGGCTGTTTTCAAGCCTCCATGGTGCTTGGGTCAAAGCATGACCACACAGGGGGATGGCTGCTTAGCCAGGGCTCAGATCTTGTTTAACTCGTGCTCCAGATGGATACTAAAACAGTGTAAAAACAACCTGAAGCAAAAAAAAAAAAAAAAAAAAAAAAGGAAGGGGAAGTTNAAGGAGAGGCTCTGTGGGATTTTCCCAGCCTCCAGTCCCCTGTCATGTCCCCATCCCGTGACTCTCTCCTGCCATGGTGCCTGATGCTAAGTAGCCACTTTGCCTTGACCACTGTTCTCCGTAACGGCGAGCACCGTCTCACTGTTCCCATATATTATCCCTGTTTTATCCATCCTTTGTGTACAAGCGTAAACTGCAGACTTACACTGCAGGTCTTCCAGCGCAGTGACCGTCTTTGTTATACGTTTGTAAAGTGCTTAACTCAAAGAGTCCATGGCCTATACGTGCTACTGCTTTAAACTTATAATAATAGGAGGCAGAGTACTTAGAGGGAAGTACAAGAATTTTTCAAATGTATGTGCAAATTGAGGAAAAAAAATCATCAGTGAAAAATGCTCAGTAGTTAGCAGTCTAAGTGAAATACATGAGTGAGCAATTGCTTATTTTAGTATTTTATGTTATTGTGAGAATTCTTCTAACAAGCTTCCCCACTCAAGAATTATTTCCATCTCATTAATATGCAAGGTAACCTGAAAGTTTCAGTTTTGTGTAGGATACAAAAAAATCCAACCAGCACAGCTAAACAATGCACAGCGGGGAAACATTTTAGACAAACTGAAGTGTAATTCCTGCTATTGCTAACATATGTAATGAATGCATTCTAATATGGCAGCACAGTAGAGATTGAGATTTCTTGAATCATAGACACGTGGAAGATGTTTGTACATAAAAAGAATTATGCATGTCCCACTGCCTCTGACTTTCAAGCAAAACAAAAATTTTTTGATACACTTAGCATTATTTAGTAAAATATTCCACTTTACTATATTGAAGTGTTTCTGTTGCTCTTAACAAACCCAAGAAAGAGGTGCTGTGTATTGGTGAGAATTATCTTCCTAATCCAAACCAAGGCATGGTATTTCAGATTCAGAGCAGGTTACTTGGCACATTTCAGAACATTCTTTTTGTACAGAATGCTTTCCAAAAGCCAAATTTCGTCTCATTGTCTAAAGATGGATGTGGTGCAATAACTCACAAAAGAGCTGGATGATACAGCTAGTTTCACCACACATGCCAAGTTGCACAAGACACCCCCATGTCCCTAAAATGCTCCCCATTCCTTGGCAGACCCACAAACTCTTGAGCTAATCACTTCACAGTTATCTCTGGATCCATCACATGGTCAGGCTGCAAAGGACTTGTCAGGGCACTGTGTTTTCCTTCTTCATTCTGCTTCCTTTTAACTTAGTAGCAGCACTTTGCAACAGATGAACATCAATTAACGCTAAATTACAACAGGATTCATGTGGGATCACATCTTACAGCCTCCTTGATGCCAAAACCTTTCACAATGATAAATGTTTTACAGTGAATACCAAACACACTTATAATGATTTTGCCATTTCCTGAAAAGTGTTGCCAATCTACCTTTGATTCCAAAGAAACTGCACATCTTTATCTGTTTGAAAACACGAACTTTTGCTCATGAGATCTACACAAAGGCTCTTTTATGTAGGTCAAAGGATGTTTCCCCCATGCCCATTTAATATGTTTTCTGTGAAGTTCTGTGTGCTGCCCTTAGGGCCATGCACATGCTGGCGATACGCATGCAAGTTGCACAGCAAGTTCTTCCCCCTGGCCTGAAGAATCATAATATCTACACTTCCATCTGCCCTGCAACGAAATCATGTACCTCCATTTATTTTTCTAGAATTTTTAAGTGTCACGCATACAGTAAACCACTGCTTTATGAACTGGCTCCTAAGACAAGGACACACTTTACAAAGAACTTAGAGTTTGAGCTATTTTCATCTTGGTAATGACTGACACGTCTCTTGGAGGAGATTATACATTTAGAGTGGTTTTGAAGAAACTGTACTTAAGAAACATGTCTCATCATATTGGATGAACTACTGAACTAAGACTTAAATGTTTAAAGACAGGTCAAAAAGGCACCCTGCGACAAAAGTGTGCAACCTACACCTGACTAATATCAGAGCAGAAATCCATGCAATGAATATTTTTTTGCAAGTTTTCTTTCCATGTACAAAATCGTATACTTTACCTTGAAATACGTATCAGAAAGATTAGACCTGGAACTGAAAACTAAACAAAGCAAAAACAAATTCCAAGAACAAATAATACAAAAAAAGAACGTCACATTCTTCATAAACTTCGTGAGAATTTCCTCAAGACATGCTTCTCCATTTATACAACAGATCAAGGAAGGCTAGAATCCAATTTCAAATCAAATAACCTCCATATCGATGTGTGGTGTAGTTGACAGTGCACTCTCATCAACTTTGTGCTTTCTGGTGGGTAATGTGCACAATATAACTTAGAGCAGCCATTTGGCAGAAAACTGCTGTAGTCAAATTGAAATAGCCTTTAGTACCTTGGCTAAAATGGAGAGCCCTAATGTATGCTTGTCATTTGATGAAAAATAGCACGTTTAAATTAAGAAAAAAGAATTTCCCATGAAGATACAACCCAGCACAATGACACAGATGTCAGGATCTTATTTAAAACTGCTAAGGCACAGTGCAGCACAGAGGCACAATTTGTTAGGAAACACAAGATCATGTGCCAGTGGCCAGAGATTTGCTGCTGGATTCTTGTCATAAGTAGCGATAAAATATGAGTTACCTACAGATAATTGCTTGCTCCTCAAGGGAAGTGACACTTTTAAACTGATATCACAATACAGAACAAACATACATTGCATCAAAAGGTGTAAAAGCCGTGTTTGATCACATGACACAGCTAGAGCAGCCTGATACAATATTATACATTTAAGAAAAAGTAAAGGGGTTTTTAAGCAATGAGATATATCTGCCAGCCCACACAAATAAGGGGTCAATTAGTATAAACAAAAACTCCTACCAAAAATATATTAAGGACAAGATTTAAAACCACTGAAGATAAAGAAAAAAAAAATGCACTTGCTTCAATAGATTCATTCAAATACCCAGCTATTTCACTCAGATCAGATGGCTAAATCAGGGCTGCAAAATGATGTCTTAAAAAAAGAACCTTAGCAGTTCTGGAGAGCAGAAGTTATGTCTTTTCTTCTCCTAGGCAGGCAGCACCTTGAACTCAGCTCAGCCATTAGATGAGAACAGCGATTCCTGCCCTTGCCTCGCCTCACAGTACTTGCTAGGACACACCTGGACAGCACGACCAGCTTTGGCTCTCTGGGACCAAGAGATGTCACTCAGCTTGAGGGACAGCAGCAGAGGCCACCAAGACAGGTAGGGACCTAGAGCTCATGTCCTGTAAGGACTGAGGGGCTGAGCTCGCTCAGCCTGGGGAGGAGGTGGCTTTGGTGTCCCTGGGGTCCTTCACAGCTCAGCTGGAGGGAACCGCACAGGCAGAGCTGCTCCCGCTTCAAGCAGGAGGTCAGACTAGAGGACTTCCTGAGCTCTGCCCCAGCCTGAGTTTTTCTTTGATTCTCTGAAGGAAATGAGAAGCACGGCAACACAGAGATGCCTTCCAGCAAACACATGAGGGAAACTACAGTGCTAGAACCAAACAGCAGCTGATTGTTTTGTTTAAGAATCAGCATTCATTGCTGAAATTTATAAATCCTTTAAGGAGTTTATACGTTAAACATTTACACTTTCCACTTTGCTAACAGTGCTCATTTCAGAACATATGAAATTCGAAAATCTGTGTTAATTCAGTGAAAATCTGTCTTAATTCAATGCCATATGGCTATGGGCATTCATCCAAAAAAGCAGCATCTTAGCAAATAATTAGAAGAGCTTTCCAGATTTGAAGGTTTAGTGGAGAATCTAGTTGACTGGCTGCTTAAAGTCTCAATATCAGAGAGTACCTGAAATAAAGGAGCTTCTCACAAGCCCTTCCTCCCTCTCTTTGTTTGGGAAAGGTTCTTCCTCACTTGCGGTGGCAACATCAACTCCACAAGTGTTTGCAGAGGTTTTCATGCCTCCATGTTTCTCCAACACTCTCCGTGAAAGGATTATGTTCTGCCTCTACTTCACCCACGACAAACATTGCAAGAAAAGAACACAGGAAAAGGCAAGAGCGTACTGGCCAGCACTACATAATTTTGTGAAAGTTCACCAGCTAAGATGCCAGAAGGAACACTACACAACTCTACCAGAAGAAATTTTTTGCTAACTCTCAGAAAACTTACCCGAACAGTGAGAAGAGGAAGAATTTGAAGGAGGGCTGAATATTCTACAGTCTGAAACACTAAAATAGCATTTTGTGTGATCCCACCAACACCACGCTGCAACCAGTCAGGATTTAGAACAGACTGAGAATGCTACGGCATGATCTCACTTTTGCTTTTCCCTGGGGAAGTTTAAAGAGCTGCTTAAGAGCATGTGGACAAAGGCTTAAGTTGGTTTGTACACATACACAGGGAAGATAAAGGACAAGGCAAATTAACGACTATTGTGGTTTTAATCTTCAGAGTAATAAGTCCGTCACTGCATGGTGAATCTGACTAAAAAATCTATCAGGAAGCCAAAAAAGATACTGGCTATATCAAAACTGTACAAGAACTGTATCTGATAATGAATCAGACAGTAACTACAAAACTTACAAACTTTTAGATTCTTTCTTGGGGAACACACGTGTGAGAAGTCCATTCAGATCTGATGCCATTAGTCTGCATGTGAAAAACCACTCCTCTGTGCATCTGAAGGACTAGAACTCTAATTTAGCCATTTCAGTTCATGAAAACAGTTCTCTTTACATAAGTAGTTTTGGCAAAGATGTGGCATTACATTATTAAAATTATTGTATTTTAGAATGTTGATTCTTGACTGTCTACTGGAAATACACAAACACTTTAAAGATTTGTCAGGCTTTTCAAAATTCATGGTCTTGTTTAAGCCTGTATAAATATTAGAGATAGAGACTTTATCAGAATCAGTTCATTAATAACTGCTAAGAGAAGATAGAGATGAAATATGCTTTGTCATCTTAGATAAAAGTATTTTGTGTCATTCATAGTTAACTCACAAGATCAGTTGCATCAGACTAAGTCAGTACATGATAGGAAAGCTCCAAAGAAAAGCCTCTGTGAAATTGGTATTGGTAAGAAAGTACGAGCCATTTTTGTCTTCAGAGTCAATTGTGCATTGGCATCTGACGGAATGGTGTTGCTCAAACAAATGGTATTGCTCACAACATCGAAAACCAAGGTTCTAACCCTTTAAAATAATGAAATGTCTCATAGATCTTTTATTAATAATAGTATCCATGATCTCCTGACCAGATTCCATATATGGAATTTTTTACTTGAATAAATATATACTCTAACATATTATTGTATGTCATAAAGAAATAGCATTTATGTGTTTGACAAAGTCTTGCTCTTGAACTGAATATAATTCTCACTAGAAAAATTGGAATTCTTCTCACTAATTTTGGTGATAGTGTGACAATATTTTCTAAGAAAATTAACCATATATCCTGGTCCCTAGGTTTCCTCCTTAAAAGAATAATGCCAATAAGAATACTAAAATTATTTAGGGAATTAATTTCACAAATATCATAGAATTGTGATTTTGTCTGCTTCTTTTTTTCTTCTCACTTACAATAAAAATTTAGGATTTTTTAAAACGTGAATGAAAATTCAATTTATGAAAATAGAATTATTAACAGCAAAACAAATAGCAAGTAATATTAAAACACACATACTGCCAAAGCTTCAGAAATATTCATTAAAAAAAAAAAAAGATCCTCTCACATTTAGCAAAATCTAACACAAAAAATATCAGAGAACAGGAATGCATTTTGGGTGCAAAATGGTTTTCTTCAAATTATGAGGTGATAAAACAATTTAAAAGTAAATAACTGTGAGTAATTTAAACCAAATCATTTCTATTTCTTTATTGAAAAGGAATATACAAATATATTTCTATGTGAAAGATCTATACAATGGGAATTCTCTCAAAGGAGAAACCTTCATTACAAATCCCAAATATTATACCAAATATAAGTTTTGCTACAGGTACCAGCAAGAAACACTACCAGGTCCATAACTACTAGTTAGCCTGTTAATAAAAACAACACTTTGTAATATTTAATTTGTTCAATTCTCTGGCAGTTAGATGCCTAAATATATTTCAAAGGTAGCAGGAAATAGTGATTCTATCAGCCACTGTTTTTAACAGGAAAAAAAAAATAGAAAAAAAAAGAAACTTGTTCTTTTTATTTTATTTCCTTAAGTTGTCTTAGCATGAATCACAGGTTGGATTCAAACACCTTTTATTGGCAATTCAAAAAAAAAGATTTCCACTTGTGGCCCGTACTTGGTGGTAGGAGCATGCAGCACTGCATGTGAAGCATTCACATGTTATCTAGAGGATTCACATCTTTCAGGCTGTGTGAGGTACATGTGAAATTCCATTACCGAGTTTACATCTACATCATTTATTATCTGCAGAGACAGCCTGGTATTTCTTGCAATCAGGGAGGAAAATACTGTGTGGATAACAACTCAATTACATCTTAAAATTAAGTTCAAGAGAAAAGTTTGTGCACTGTATAGCTCGCCCAAGTATTTTTCAGAGCCTCCCAGCTCTGAGAAAGCAAATTGTGCAAAGGTAGTGTGAAACAGAATGTAAACTAGTATGAGAAATACTAAATGAAGCTGAAAGATACATTATATATTTTAAAACATATTTAGTATTTAAACACCTTCCTTAATAGAGCAATAACTTCATAAAGGCAGCTTCAGACAAGGATGTCTTGTGCATCTGGGTTACGCAGCTCCCAAGCACCACATTCTCCTTTCTTTAATTACTCGTTTCAGAATAGCAATCACAGAAATCTTGTAATTTACTTGGGAAAAAAATCAGTGCAGTTTCACTTAACTGAAGCCGTAAGAAAATTTTAATTTGGTACTTTAAAATTTTAACTTTTAAAGGGACAATGGTAGATTTAAGTTTAAAGAATGAGAGTATTATGATATTCACTTTCTTTTATGAAAAAAAATCTCCAGACAGTAGCTAGTGTCCTTCCGGAAAACACTTGTCGTTGTTATGCTAGAATAACACACAGCAATCACTACTCAGCGAATGAAAGGAACACCAATAACGATGTCTCTGTGCAGAAATATACGCATATCTTAAATGCTGCCAAATCTATTGTGATTTCTGACATAAAATCTGGTACATCCAGTTAGTTGAGTAAAGATACTGCATATTTACGCCCCACCCTCACTCCCACAAGAAAAAACACTCTTGATTGGAATGTTTTCTTTTCAGAAATGTGTAGTCAAATATATATTAATTTCCAGAAGTTTTTTGGTGAAAGGATTTTTGTACATGTCATTGGTATAATTCAACAGCAAAAAAAAAAAAAAAGAATTTACCATGGAACATTGGCAGTTTCCTCATTATCAGAAGTTTTTCATTTGCAGTAGGTTATATAAATATTAGAAAGCATTCTCAGTGGAAGAACATTACACTGAGAATGGTGCAGCATCCTGTTCATGCGCTGCTGTCAAGGTACATTAACATTCCTGTCTTCTAAGATATAAGTAAAAGTTTTCAAGTTAGTCAATCCAGCTTTGAATCAATAGTAATATTCTGTCTTCTTTTGAAATTTAAATCAATTTCTTCATATATCTCCATGATACAAACTTGAATTTAGAAAAAAAAAGTCTTAAATTAGAAAAAAAAAATCTAAATTTAGAGACTACTTAGAGATTAAACTTCCAGAGAGTTTTGAAAGCCTCTAAAGCAGCCAACAAAAAAGTCTTGGTATTGAGGAATTCAAACATAAATCTTTTATCAAGAAATCCCTGAACCTCTAGACTTCCAGACTAACAACCTCCCACAATCTAACTTCCCTTCTGCAGTTCCACTCCCCATCCTATTAGCAGAACATAATGAATTCATAAATTCTAAATTGATAAATACATAATAATTCGTATGGCCGTTGTATTGTTGACTCTTAGTAATAATCAGTATACATCTGTACTCAACTAAATTTAGCATAAGAAGCTATATAACTAGTTATAAGAAATTTTAGACTTGTTTCTCTAAATTCTAAGCAGATTTCTCAGAATCCCAATATGTTACTAATTAACTTGAGTTCTAAGCAAGAAGTAGTTTCCTCCTAAATTCAATTTTAGCAACACTTTTTAAAAATTACATTTTTTTTTAACAAAACCATTAGGTGAAAGTTAACACTGTACACCCCAGATGTCATAGCCAATATAATACAATGAGCTAGATTATCTGCTGGAAACAGCATTTCTTAGTGTTACGTTACTGAATTACAAAGTATCGTCATTATTATAACTTTCATTTTGTCATTCAAAGCACACAAAACTTTAAATAATTCCCCAGAGTAAATGTCACTTATTCTGTTTAGAGATGTAAAGATCAAGGCAGAGAAACCTGAGGGATGTGACAGTGTGTGAACATCAAACAGTGCACGGGTTTCAAATGCATCAACTGCCCAGCCCGAGCTCTGCTGACTGCATTATTTGTCCTACAACCATGCAGCCAGAAGGTCCAGAGAGAATCTCTATTTTTGATGCCTGCATAAAACCACTGGCTTACAGCCTTTTGTCAAAGGACAGAACACAAGCAGAATTCAGTAGCATTGGAAGTTTCAGAGGAGCCTTGGCTAACACACAGCATCAACTATTCAATGGAAAACAGTCCTTCCCTTGAGGAGGTGTGGAAAGAGCCTAGCTAGAATCAGCTGCTCCTCTCCCCCTCTCTAGGATTTGTGACTGGGCAGGCCAGCAGGGGCACTACCAAAACCAACAGCCTTGAGCCCTGGCTCACCACTGGCCCAGCACCGGCCCAGGACTGACAACAGCAGAACTGGGCTCTTCTGATGCCTGCACACAGGGAAGGCAAAGGCGGGGCTGCAGCAGAGGGAAAGGAGCGATAACATCTTTGCTTCCACTTCGTACTGAACACTGGCATAGAGAGCAACAGATGCAAGCTCAGAATTCGTAAAGCACTCTAGCAGAAGTAGGTGGCTTTTCAGTAGAAAGAAGAGAAATGTATTTTATGTGCTGTGCTAAACTCTCCTAAATCCTGGCTATTGTGTAGCCAAAGCTTGTTTATTAACACCTTGCTTGGTTGATTCCACATCACAGTTTCATGGTATTAGTGAGAGGGTAACTAAGATTAAAGACTAGAGATTTCAGCAGCTGTGATTTGGTGGCTTGTTTTTGTGGGATATTTTTTTTTTCAGCTTCTTGTTTTGTTTAGGGACTTTTTGTTTGCTTTTAGCTGTGGAAAGCTTTGAGAAGCTAAATGAAATGTGACATGCTTACTAGAGAAACTTTGATTTAGCCAGCAAGGAAGTGTGGCAAGGACAGTATTTGCTGTATCATCACATGCTTTCTGTTTGGCTTCTGCAATAAGAAATCCAAAAAATAAAATGTATTTACAATAGCTGGAAGAAAAACTAAGAATAGTGAAATTACCATACCAGTGGAAATGATCTGCTCCCACATTGTGAGACCAGCTGTTGTAGCCTTCATCATTTGTACGTTTGCTGTATGAAGGGTGAATATACCCCATTATTGGAGCTGTGCACAACCTAGCCTGACCTAAATGCCAAGAAATAAGCAAGTGAGAGTGAAGCATCAGTGGCAAATTGGAATCTAAGGCCTTTTGTGCTTGTTAAATGGTGGAATGATTATAATTGGAAAAAGTGATGTGCATTAGTTCTGAGTGAATGTACAAGAAATGACAAGCGTGTAACTTAATGATTACTTCACAACACCCAGGACTGCCTTCTAGTCTTGCACAGAAAGGCTCAGCCCTACAGCAGAGAAAACGGCATGTCTTCTCCCGCTATTCATGGGCATCCTCCACAGGTCACATGGAAATAACCCTGAAGTGATAAGTCTTGGTTTAGGAAGTCTGCTGCTTAAGCTTGTGTAAGTCATTGTGACAGAGCGTTTTTTTTTTCTCTCTCCACAAACCTTTGTCTGTTTGAGTAGCAACAGGGTAGAGCCCAGCTTTAAATGAAAACATACACTCAATGTTTATTCTCACAGGTAGTAAGAATACTAGCAGAGCTTCTGCTAATTAACATCTGTAAGACTTATTGATTAAACTATTTCTGATGTGATTATTTTTCACATTGCCATTCTGTAGATCATCATGATAGTAGCAAAAACAAAAAGCAAAAAAAAAAAAAAAAAACAACAACAACAACAACAACAAAAGAAAAACCAACAACAAAGAAAAAAAGGAAACAAATTATCTAAATATCTAATGAGTTGTTTGGAATGAATAAGAAAATAAGAAAATACAGAATAATTAAACTTCTTTTTACAGCTATCAAGAATTATTTCCCAGGATATTAGTAATTCTGTAAAATTAATTTGTCTTCATGTTTAAATGACTACTGTCTAGGAAAACTGTTGCCAAGCACTTCCTGGATGATAGGCATGTGCTTTATGGCAGGCTCACATAAAGATTCAGGGTTAAATGCTCAATGAAAATGTATAGTACATAAATCTACACACAAAAGTGGCAGGCAAAGTGTCAAGAAGCAATCATCTCCAAAGTCAGTTTACCCTCACAACAGGGACCTTGTCACGGTCAGAGTTAAACAGGCTCTGGATCGGACTGAATCGTCTCTGTGGAAAACAGTCAGAACTGGAGGGTTTACAAGGAAATGTGAACTTCACAATTAAGTAATGTAATCAAACCGTCTAATTCAAGTCACTTTTATCAGGGAAGCACCTCAAGATCTTAAAAAACAAAACACCAAGAAGCATGTCATAAAACTTTGCTACTGCTGTTAATGTGCAAATTTAAATAAGCTATCTTTTAAACTGGAAAGAGTCCTACCTTCCCAAGGAATTGAGACTTGTTTTGAAGTGGAAAGTTGCAATCCCCTTCTGTATCACTAGGTGGGGTCCATTGGAAGCCCAGGCAGTATTTATTTGGCATCCTGAGATGGTAGAGGCTTCAGTATTAAATGCAAAATGTAAAACAGTTCTTTAAAAAAATAACTAATTAATATAAATTCCTTACTCTTATTTAATACAAATATTGAAGCTCTCATAAACCAAGAGATCGACGAATATGGTAGACATTTTACAGATGTCAAGCCAAAGAGAATGAATTATTTGCACCAGTAACACATGCAACAAGAGCTCCCACAGAAGCCTCAGATCCCACACACAGACTTCTGCCAACTCTTCACATTTTGGCAACCCTCATAACGGAAGAAAACAGTCCTATTTCTATACAAAACCTTACGTGCTATTATGCTGGAAGGTCTAAGGGGCTTCAAAAGCCAAGAGAAAATATTACCTTCATACTCCCTACTTCAGCCATGTCCATCTTACAGGACAGCCTGGAGGTTTCTGGTTTCACCCTGTACCTTCCAATGCAATGTTTGGAAGGATGAAGCTTCAGGGAAAGGACTGTTCTCCCTCCTTCTCTTTAATTAGTAATGTTCATTTGAATATGATTTACTATGGAAAAGGATGTTAATAAGAAATGCTTTTTTACATTTATTAGTGGAGAGATGGCCTGACAGTTGGGAAGGAGAATGTATTATCAAGACGATAGTGCAGGTAATATCCTGTATATTGAGTCTAATTACCCATTTAAAGTTAAAACAGGAGTTGTTAAGAACATAGTGAATCACACTCTAATGATTAGTGATGAGAATCACCTAGATAATGAAATTGGTATTGAGAAACAGATTTTTCGGCAGGATGATTATCCTGCAAGATTGATTAAAAGGATAATTGTAGAACAATGTAACCTTTTCCATAATTATAGCGCTGAACTTGTTTAAAGCCATTTGTCATAACAGTGTGGCTCTGGCATATCACAAAGAGACTGACCACTGATTAACACGATATTTATTACCTTCCAGGAAAGTGAGGTATTGTCACACCTATACAAGGTCGTTTTAATATCTCTGCATCAAAATTTAAGGATACAGTAAAATCACTGCAAGTAGTCAGAGCTGCAAAAGTCCATGTGGTTGCACGTTTTCTGACTGCTGGATCTCAGGGATGAGTTTTCCATTCCTTTTACTGTGAGATCCCACGAGACTAACACTATAGCACTCTTTCATTCGTCCTGGCATGTTTATGAGGCCAGACTGCTTTTCAACAGTTGGCACAGCAAAAGAAAACATCAGACAGCTTTAAAACTGTACTCAAAGAACTTCCAAAAGCAAAAGATGTACAACTGGAAATGCTAAAAGTTCTAGTGTTTGAGAAAGCTGTGGAATAAACTGAACAACTGTTTTTGGAGTTTCTTAATTTCTCAATGAGTTTTAATGTGCTTCAGTGAGAAACTCCCCCATGAGTTTAAACAGCTTTCCAGCATTCTTTACAACGGCATGAAATCCTTCAACAATTTAACTGCACATTCAAATAGCAAAGTGTTAGCATAGAAGAATGTTTTCATCACTAAGAATGACCAAGCCAGGTAGCAGGTTTCCTACAGGCAACGAGTACAATGATGCTGACATGGGTATGAAGAGCAGTATTCAAGTGATAGAAATGTACCGACAGGACACAAATGATGACCTACTATACTTTCTCCATAGACTAGATTTTTTCAGACAACGGTGTAAGTTTACAGACCAGCTTCTCCCTTACCCTTATTATGACAAAAGTGCTTAGGTTTGTTTGTCCACGTGAGGACACTTCAGTGTGTGAAGAAGAACCCACAGCTTTACAAATGGCAGCACTCACAGGATGTGTATAAGACATATTCTCAAGAAGGTTAAATAGCTGTGACTTACCAAATACAACCACACAGAGTGGCAGGGAAAGATCTCTGGCAATCATTTAGTCCAGCCTCCAATGCCAAGCAGACACACCAGCAACCCCAGTGGAGTTTTGCCTCATCAAGGTCTGTAATGAAGATACGGAACTCTACCAGGCCCAGCATCAACCCACACAGGTTTCATCTTAAACCTTGAGACGTTGTTACTTCTCAAATCTGTGATTTCAGGTGAGCTTAACACTCTGTGATATCATAGAGTACATTTTAACATTGAAAAATATGTCAAGGATCTATGGATTGATCATGTGGGGAGTGACAGTGGAAGGGAGAAATTGCTTGTTAACTCCACGTTTTGGTGAGGCAGCCCTAACTATCAGTGATGGAGTTTTCATTTAGGAATGATTTTGTCCTCTCTTAGATACTCAGCAGAATTCTGTTTGGCAAGAAGACTAATAATACGTTATTACTGCTGAGCTACCATATTTCAAATTTTTAGGCACCACTCTGTGCAAATGTAATTCGATTAACACGTGAGTAGATTTGAGGGCAAGTAGCGTATACAGGCTGAGGATTTCCTCATGCTCTTCATGTTCGTGTAGCCTCTAGAATAATAACTATGGGAATCTGCCATCTGGTGAACACATGTAAGGATTGCCTGAGCCAGGGATAGGACGAAAAGTGGTCTAATTCAGGTGAGTAACTGCAGCCCCTCTTCTCTGCCTGAGGTAGTGACAGATTCCTTCCCTCCTCAGGTGGCAGGCAACAGTCCATTTGGGGGCCAGCAAGGGGCTTTATTTATTTAAACTCACCTAGAGCTCTTGCATTCATTTACAGAAGCCAGCGGCAGCGATTCCAGACACTAATGAGTAATGACATGGCAGGAGGAAATTTGTGGCGTGCAGTCAGTGTGTGCTACGCACCATTTGGTTATGTGCTGTGCTGAGAAGGAGGGAGCAGCCTGGCGGCAGGGCTCCTGCAAGACCTCCCGCCGGAGCACCGCCATGGATGCTGCTGCGGCAGGGGAAACCCCCAATGCCGCTGCAAGCCCCAGCGGCTAGGGATAGCTACCAGATATGCCTGTGTTACATAGGGTAAGGATGACATAGGTCAGCAGGAAACTGAAAGAAAAATGAAAAAGGCATGAGAGCTTACGCTTAATCATGGCCTAACCACATCACTAATAGCTTAAATACAGCCCATGAATTTCCTGTCTGACTTCAGGACACAGAACACGAATTAAAGAGGCAAAAACTGTATATATATTCTTTTCAAATCAGTTTTTCCAACACAATCCATTCAAGCCTGTGCTTCTGCTGACTGTACATTAGGGCTGTCCAACATTGCATGGCAGGAGGCAAAGGCACAGCCTACTCCACCACGCACAAAGAAAGATTTCTCGAACAGCTGGCTGCTGAAAGGAGGGACTCTAACACTGGGTAGTGGAGGCTGAATTAAATCCCGGGGCAAGGTAGTCTTTTTGCTTATATTAGTTCATGTGATTCATATTCATAATGATCCCCTCCTGCTGAAAAGCCTGGCTGCCTGTTGTTTCTGCTCAGTCATCCCCATCAGTTTTACAGATGGATTTTACTAGAGTGGGAGAATTAGAGCAAGAGTGTGACTGTTATTGTTTCACAGCTGATGAAGAACGACAGTAGAACAGTAGTTAAGCAATCTTATCTCGTTGTCATCTTTGCTAGGTGAAATTTTGTACACCTACCTCAGATTGCAGGCAAATCCTTGCCCTAAGGTTTTCATTATAGTTCTCAAGGGACGAGTGAAATTACTTCTTTTACACTCATTCAGGGTATCTACTTCAAAGGTTGAAATACAATGGAGCTTCCCTGAATTCTCTGTGTAGACACAGACAGCTCTGCGAAGACTACAGCACAAAGATAGAGAGTTCCATAAAACTGACATTTCTTTTTTAAACCACGTGTGTGTGCCAATGGAGGTTCATTTCTCCAGTAGCAGATGTGTGAAAACTGCTGCCTGCTTTTTGTAGAACAAAAGTGAAAGTTAATTTCAAAGCTCTGACAGATCTAAAAAAAAAAAAAAACTAATATTATAATTTTTTGAGGAAAATCATCCAACAGCAGGTTCAGACAAAATGGAAAAATACACAGCACATATTTGGGTTGAAGATCTTATGCTGCTTTACAACTTTGGTTCTATTGTCACTTATAATAAAATCAGGGGAAAGACCTTGAGAGATAAGCCGCTTATTTATTTGTTCCTGAAGCTTTGATAGCATGTAGGTTGCTGTGTGATCTTTATAAACTCAGAGGTGCTAAGTACAGCTTGGTTTTGAAAGTCAATGCCAGCAAGAGGCAGACTTTTTGTAATAACACCTGGTGAGCTGTGGCACTTGTACACTCACGTATTTGTCTGTGCCAAATCCTTACCTAGCCTACATTAACAGTGCTCTTTTGACTTCATGCTGGGGATCTGGCCCAGTATCCATTTCTTGAATATGTATATCCAACTAGGATAGACATTCTCCAGAGGATACTCTTACAGGATAGAAACTGATCAGAAAATACAGGATTTCTTTGTCTGTTTTAGGTGTGTGGTTTTTTTTTGTTTGTTTGTTTTTTGTTTTTTTTTGCGGGGGTGTTGGGGCAGTTTGGGTTTTCTTTGGTTTTTGGGGTTATTTTTGTTTTGCTTTTTGTTTGGTTTTTGGTTTTGAGGATCTGAAGGAACAGGGATGAAATCAGTGAGAAAAAGAATCAAAAAAACAAGTGTCAATTGTCCTCATTCCACACGCAAGCTGAACTCAGATAACCTGTACTCTCAGAAAGGAAACACTACTTTAAAACAAATCCTGCAATAATCCTCATAGGCAACATACACAAAATCAGGCAGAGGACTTATTGGAAAAAAGGGATTTGCGGTAAACTTCTCCTTGCGTTATCCTACATTGCTGCTGATTTGTAGTGTGTATGTTTGTAGGCCTTCAGATGCAGAAGCCTGAAAGCAATCTGATGCCTAAGCCAGTTTTCCCTCTTTCAGGACAGGTCCCATGGACTGAGGGAACTCTCTCTTAGCTCCTAGACTGTGCCTTCCTAGTCAGCTATGGCACAATTCCAGAACTTCATTCTTGGTGAAGGTGGTTTTATGGGAAGTAGTGATGCCAACTGCTGCGGCTAGTCTGGAGAGAGCTAGAAATATCAGAATAAGATATTGGTGTGTGTACGCATGGCTTTCACAATTCACTCCTGTGACAACCCAGGATGATGAGGAAGGTTGGAAATACCACAGCGTAACATGCTATTTTCTGTTTTCTTTTCTTTTTAAAATTGCTCCTTTTTTCCACATTTTTCCACACATTTTCCTTAGTTTTTCCTCTCCTCCACTCTGTGCATGACATTCCGAACAACACCACAGTCCAAATACACGATATTCGTGCTTGAAAGCCCCACCCAGGCAATGGATAAACTAGAGGGTAACATGCTATTTCTATACCAAAGGCAGTTTGACACTGTGCACCATGTGGGCTGTTAATCTTTTCTTTTCTGTCCTATGAACAAAATAGTGATTTAGTCGTATAGTGGGGATGCAGTTATCCAGAAGGAAAGCACTTATACTGATGACATCAAGCACTGGCATAAATGCACATCAACCACTGTTTCTGCTTTAAAATGATTTTTTTTTTTTTTTTTACTTCGTTGGCAGGGTAATATTTTCTCGTTTTTCTTTTCTTTGCAGGTCTGTGATAGATTTCACAACAACAAAGCAATCCTGTAGCACTTTTGTAGCCAATGAAATGAGGAAAATAAGGGGTCTTGTCCATTAGTTCATTTTAAGTCCAGACTACTGGCTGAATGGCAAGTATGGGGAAAGAAAAAAAAAAAAAAAAAAAAGCATAAAAATTCACAGTCCATAATATAGAAAATTTTCTGTAACACTCCACAATAAAGAAAACTAGCTGTCCACATAGGTGTGCCACTGTTTCCTACTGAAGAACACTACAGCATATTTTCATCCACCATGATACCTCCTATATATGCTGAATATGTGAGATGCATAAATCTGACTTCTAGGGAAAATTCTTTCAAAAACCAACATAATAATTCTGCATGTTACGTTCCTAAAGTCTTTGTTTTCACTGTCCTCCCTTCTATTATGAACTGTTGTACATGTAAATAAACATTCCTTTCTTAGTAGTGGCAACAAGATTCACTTATATTTTTTTTGTTTGGTTGTTTTTTTTATGGATATTTTTCTCCTCTTAAAATTTCTGTCATTGATTTTAATTGAATATTCTCTTCCCATTAAGACACAATATTCTCCTAAAAAAGTATACGACATAAAGGGGGATCTAAAAGACACATGTACCTAACACTGCAGTTATTATTTTACATACTTTTTCCACAACTTTTCGTATTTCTCTTTTGTAATCAGTCAACAACTGAAGTTTTTCTCTCTTTCCCTACAAGGGAATCGTGCACCTTTGTAGACCCTCTATTACTTTCTTTATTGATATCAAGACCCAACGAACACGGTAACCCAAACGAGACAGTACATTTTTATGCACGTGTTTCTGATTTCTTTGGTATTATTCTATTACGTGTTCCACATACTTCCTAGCCAAATGGTTTGCTTTTGACTGAAGCTGCACACTGGGCAGTCTCCTCTGATTACACACTAACTCCTGCATTGGTAACATCACTTAGAATGTGCATAATATTCTTTTATCTGTTTTGTTTATATGCAATATAGTACATCAATGACTATTGTTCCGATTTTTCTTTTTCTCTTTAGCAAAATTCTCCACAATCACATTTCTGGAAGAAACAAATTTGACTTTATTACTTACTGTATGTGCCTTTATGTTACCCATTCCATCTTGTTATTTTTCCAGCTCATTGGTAAACAGTATTAGATTTTAACAGAGAAGCTTGAGGCACCTCTCACCAAATTTCCTAGGATTAAAATCTTCTAGTCATTTGTTGATTCATAACAACACTTTTTCTTTCAGCAAGTAGCTTAGTTTCTTCTTCAACACACTATTTTTTACGAACAATCTTTGCAAGTCTACTTACATTTCTGTATGGCCAAATTTCATATCTGTGAAATACTCTAG